>VZTD01005601.1:2194193-2268822 GCA_013397725.1 Rhagologus leucostigma | reverse complement strand
CTAACCTTAACCCCAACTCTAACGGTAATGGTTGGAATAATTAAAAATAATCCTAATCCTAACCCTAACCTTAACCCTAACACTTACCCAAACCCTAACCCTAACCATAACCGGTACCCTACGTGGAGCAGTAAGAGGCACGTGGGGGTAAGGCTGGTGCCAAAGAGAAAAGTGGTGAGGGAGCAACACTGGGGCAGTGCTGCGCTGGCCTTGGCATGCCTTTTGCAGCTGCAGTGTCGCTGGAGCTCTGGGCTTTGTGGTTTTCTCAACCCTAACCCTATCCCTAACCCTAAGACTTAGCCTAACCCTAACCCTAACCCTGACCCTAACTGTAACCATAACCCTTACCCTAACCGTATACCTTAACCGTAACTCTAATCCTAACCCTAAGCCTAACCGTAAGCCTTTTCATAAGCCTTACTGTAACCCTAAACTACAGGGAAATGTAAGAGCATAGGTGCACAAAGGTGCACATGACGGCACAGCCCCTCAGGTTAGGAGGTGTCACCCATCAGAACCCTACGGAGAGGTTTCAGCTGGAAGCTGACAGTCGGGTGATCAGTGTGTGATCACCCCATAGAAGGACATGAAAAAGAGCCATTGCTGATGTGGCAACACGGGACTGGTTGTGCAGTGAACATTACCATGTAAAGAAATACTGTACCTTCAAGAAGCATATAAAAGCAGCTTGTTCCTTTGAATAAATGATTTAGATCGGGATTCTGATCCGATTCAAATTGGAGATGCGTGAACCAGAACCAGACTCAGATTCAATCTGAATTTCAATTGCCGACAAATGGTGCCCACCATGTGAGGCTATTAATCTTAATATACACCTAGCTGTGCGTCCAGTCGGTGAGCCCCGTGGAACTTGAAGTGCTGCTGAAAGAAGCAGGAAAGCTGGCCAGCGATTAATTCCTGCACCATTGCAGGCGAGCTACGGGGAACGTAGGAGAATCAGGTTCTCTGCCAATTTGGGTCTGTGTCTCTATTGCTACTAAAGGATACAACCAGTGGGTGACAAGCGGGGGTACAATGGGGGACAAGCGGGAGGGTACAGGGTTCCACGGTCCAATAAATTTAACTGAAAGGAGGGTACAATAACCAGCAAAAAATAATACATCAAATAAAGAAGAACTTTTGAGAACGTGGGGCAGGTCCTTGACCGGTGTGTCGCCCTCAGGATCCTCCTCCCAGGAGGAGTCTTCCACCTTCGAGATGGAGCCTGCCTGACTGGCAGTGGCAATAATTGGCAAAGGACCTCCCACAAACCCTAACCCTAACCCCAACCCTAACCCTAACCCCAACCCTAACCCTAACCCCAACCCTAACCCTAACCCCAACCCTAACCCTAACCCTAACCCTAACCCTAACCCTAACCCTAACCCTAACCCTAACCCTAACCCTAACCCTATACCTAACCATAGCCCTTAATCTAAACCTAACCCTTAACCTTACACTAACCCTAATCCTAACCCTAACACCTAACCCTAAAATTAACCCTAATCCTAACTCTAAACCTAGGCCTTACCCTAACCCTAACCCCTATATATGTAAAACCTTTTCATTACAAGAGCGAACGCTGCAAGAATATCTGGTTGAGGTCTCTGCACACCGTTACAGTGGAAATAATCTAACAAGGTGTACTTCATTTCACTAATAACCCTCATTTTACTGCAAAATATCTCCTTACTCTGAAATGAACAGAAACAGCTTTTCATTTTCACTTACCAGAACAGGATAAAAAAACCCCACTTCTAGAATCAGAAGATGGTCCCTAACCCTAATTCTAACACTAACCCTAACCCCAACCCTGGCACTAAACCTAACCTAACCATAACCTTTACACTAACCCTAACCCTTATAGCTTCTGATTTTTTTGATTTTTTTTCTACCTTGGTTTTTTTATTAACCTTAGAATTTCTTGCTTCTCAGAAAATATTTTGGTCTTCTTTTGGGAGCCAGAAGATAATAAAGGTATTATAGAAACTCCCAAGCTCCTGGTGAAGAACTTGGACACTGTCAGTCACCATGCTGGCAGCCAAACGCTGGGACTGCCCATGTTCGCAGAGCAGCTCAGTTGCTACCATGGCCAGGACAAATGCTTTTAACTCTTTCAGAAGAGCCATTGTTGTGGTATTTGTTAGTCAGAGGTGGGAATGGGGAAATGCTCGTGAAGCCTTGTTGTGCAGGTTTGATACTTCTGGAAAACTTTGAGCTATTTTAGAAATCTACCTTAAGAAGCTTAAAACCAAAACCCAGTTATCCAGATAATCTGACTGCTGGACCGCAAGCCAGGGTTTTCTTAATTCTATTACTGTCTCTGGTGTCAGCTCCCATTGTGTCTCTCAGTAGGTCCCTTCACCCATGGTTTCTTCATTGGTAAAGGCTACCAAATTCAGATACTAACTGTAAAGGTTACTCAAGCTTTTTGAATCGGTTGTTACATATGAATAAACTGTTTAGTTTAACCTTTCTTTTTTTCTGAGCATAAATTGTCTATGAAAAATCTTGATTGCGTTAGTTTTTCATAAATTATTCCCTGAATAATTGATACAAACTAGTTGCTAAACAAGAAAATGACACAGAAGAATTACCTACTTGTTTATTTCACTTACTCTTTAGATATTTTTCCTTTTTTCTTTCTGGCAGCTTTGTAAAGGTTTATGTGAATTTTAGACATCTTTACTGGTTAAGACTGTGCCAGCATGAAATCATTCTCACAGATTGTGTTGGCCATACTCAGTCTGGGCAGTCAAGTCTGCCTGCAAGGCAGCACAGTCACGGGGTGAGTGATAGAGTGCAAACCAGTGAGCAGCATGGTCAAAGCCTGAGAGGCACTGCTAGTGAGCTGAGCAGAGATGCTGTAACTTGTTCTTCGCTCCTAAAAATGGTAGCAATTGGAAAAAAAACCAGAGGCTTTGAGAACACAAAAACATCCCAACCTCTTCAAATTAAAATCAAAGAATATCATAGAATCATCAAACTGTTTGTGTTAGAAGGGACTCTAAAAATTATCTAGTTCCAAACCCACTGCCATGGGCAGGGTCATTTTCACCAAACCAGGTTGCTCAAAGCCCCATTCAACCTGGCTGTGAACAGAGTTGGGGCATCCACAGCTTTTCTGGGCACCCTGTTCCAGTGCCTCAGCACCCTCATAGTGAAGAACTTCTTCCTAATATCTAATCTAAATCCAAAACTATCTTCTTTGGGCACAGATGTGATTTCTCATGGTCTGTGGGGCTCCTAGATGTGTGAAGGGTAGGAACCTAAAGAGGACTTCACCACTAAGTCCCTTTTACATGTTCCCATTTCAGATTGTAGGTAGCAGCAGACCAGATCCAGAACAACGGAAATATGAATGCCAGAGATAGAAGGTGCCCTCCTAATCATATGTATCCCTTCCTCTGCAGTCCTTCCCAGCATCATGGCTAGGGGTTACTTCTGCCAGTGCCCACACTGCTGCCCAGGGTTCTCCTGCAGCTTTGTGTTCAACCATCATCAGTGTTAGAAATCTACATTCTCCTCCTTGTAAGTACATTTAGTGCTTTTACTAAGTGTTAGACTGTCTCTTCTGAGAAAACCAGAAGGCAGCTGTTTTTTATCCGTGGTACTGGTGCAGCAGGGCTGTGGAAGCATCAGTTCCTGCCCCTGCACCTGCTAGTCTGCTCTCTACAGCCTGCTTTGGAAGGGCCAGCTTACCTTCTGCCTATGTTTTCCTCATATTACTGAAAAGCTGCCTGTTTACAGGTGGTAGCTAATTCCTGCCTACTTTAAACTAGGGAGGTGGCTCTGTTAGCTTTCATTCAGTACCAAGTATTTCTCTACCCCTTAGGCAGAGATGCAATGGCATTTCCCTGAGTGTGGGAAAGAGCCTTTCCTCTCTTCATATGTACTTGCGATATGTTCCAGAGGTTTGAGCATGAGTGACCTCACACATCGTACTGTAAAGCTGTTCTTCACCTGTGAAATTCTCAAGATACTTGCATTGACGATTTATATATTTCTTTCCTCATTTATCTCACCTCTCTTCCCTCCTGCCTCCCATCCAGAGAAGAAAAACCTCAGTCTTGTAACCTTCCTTTAGAGATGAAGGAATGTAAGAATAAAATAATTCCCAAGCTGACATACTCATGAAGTTTCTAATAAGACTATAATTTGAGTCTTATCATATGACAAGCATGTTCAAATAGCGGAGCCTGGGATTGGGTTGTGCTAGTGATGTTTACCAGACTCACATGTCTAGAAAAAATAACGTGAGAAAGTCTTTAAGATTAAAGTGCAGCAGGGCCAAGGCAGGGTCTATCTGCCTGAGAAAGGGCTGGCAACCAGTGCAGGAGGCTGACCTTCTTTGCAGAGAGCTGTAGAGATGTACAGCTGCTTCCCTGCCAGAGACACCAACATCTGAAAGGCTGGATTAATCTCTTAGCATAGGGTTGAAGATACAGAGGCAAGAAAAAAGAAATCTATACAGTGGGCTACTTAGAGACATTTGCTCCTGAAGCTGCCTTTCACTCTTCAGAAGAGCTCCAGTGCAGGAGCTGGGCTACAGCTGACCAGAGAAACCTGAATTAAAGTCAGCTTGAGTCTTTCTCCTTTGAGCTATCCTTTTCCCTTTGCTTAACCCTGTCCTACGCTGATTTCACCAGCACAAAAAGTCAGCAGCAGATAATCTCACTTCTTTCTGTCAGCCTGCCAGGGTTAACAGCAGCCATACCAGTGTGTCTTTTTCTTGGCATCTAAGAGCTAAAACAGAAGAAAGAGTTTTTTCACTAAAAATTTGTTCTTTTTCTATTCTCTGATAGATTAGTAAGCAGTTTTTGCTGATGAGTCTTAGCCTTTTCTACTTTAAATGTCAGGGCTGCTGAGCTGTGACAATCTAAATGAGTGAGATTTCTGAAAACCTATGAGTGCAATCTTAAATCTCTCATTGAAACACATAACCAAATCCTCCTTAAAGCTCCCTGCAGGACAGCAATGTTCCTCTTTGTGGACTCACTGTCATTTTCCTCATTGTGAGGAATACAATTAACTCAGTGAAATTCATAATGCCAAAGGGCTGCCAGTCTGTTGTTTGTCATGGACTATCTCCAGTGGATACTGCCAGTAGCCCTCTAGATAGCTGTGTTGTCTTGTGATGCTCAGATGAGAAGGTGTAGATCCACCTTTCAAATATTTCTGTGGTAGGCAGATTTAGATGGTTATTTTTGTCTATTTCTACAATTACTTAATATGAAAGCATCAACTGACGCTGCCTGGAATTTAGTCTTCTTCCTTCACCTTTTAGCCTGTACTAAGTACAGAGTGTACTAAAAACACTTTATACCAAAATGTTCACTGTCTGTCTGGACTGACCAGGCAATGGCAGGAAAGAAGTCCTTCTCTCCATGTTGACTAACAGAAAATTCCATGGGACTGGAGGAGTTTGTCTCTGCCAGGGTCTCCCTCTATAACCTGAACAAATCCCTCAGGACCACTTAGCTCACAAACTCGGCTCACATAGCTCACCAAAGCAGGTGCTTAGGTTCTTCCCATGGACACACTCCTTCCCTTGCTCTCAAGTTCAGGGCAATGCCAAATGCTTTATCTCACCTCCACAGTCTCACCAAGCATCATCTCCCCAGGGATGGTGAGGGAGCAGTATTTGTAACTCCTGGAACAGCAGCCTTACGAGGATGGATACCTCGCCCTGGTGCTGCTGGGGCCTAGGGGCTGGATTTATGTTACTAGATTTAGGTGCCTCTGCTCTGTATAAACCTTCTTCTGCACAAGTTGCTGTGTTACAGTGGCAACGGAGAGAAGTAAACACTTTTAGCCCTGTTTCACCTGACTTACCCTCTTTCATTAGGCTGAGAAGTATGGCACTCTGGAAACACACATTTCTGGTTGTAGGCTCAGCCTTAAAGGCGTATGTGTGTTCAGCTGGCTTATGCTCTCCAGAGTTTGAATACAGTGCCTCAAGGATTGTGGCAGCTGAGACTTTCAGCTCGGAGTCTCAGTTCCCATTTAATCTTTTTTTCCTGGAATAAGCTCAATCTGTGCCCATACCTCACTTGCACTCATGTAATCAAGGACTTCTCACACTCTGAGGCTCTGGGTAGAAGTTAGGGATTATGAAAATAAGACAAGTGTAACATCTCTGTGGCACCTAAGGATAAGACCAAAAAAACTCTTAAGAATGAGGAGTGACAGACAGCTGAGGTTGCAAAACATTTTCTTGCATTCAGGAGCTGGCTTAATTTTGCTTAGCTGGGAGTACATGGAAGTAGAAAAAGCATTTTTTTCCCCATTAAACCACTCAAGAAAATACTGTAGCTTTCATTCAAGGATATTTCTTCATCTCCTTTTTTTTTATTTCCTTTTTTTTTTCTGGGAGCCAGTGAAAGTAAAATAACTCAGCATTAACTATATCCTGGAGGATCCATCAGTCAGATATTCTCTTTCCAAGAATTTTCTAGCTTTATCACAAATTAAAAGGACTACTGTGGGGCCTGCATGTCACAGAGGGTCTTAAGAGAGTGACTTTGTCATCCATTTTTGTTTGTCATCAGTGAGTCACCTCCCTTTGCTCCCACTTTCCCTCTCTTACATGATTCACCTATAAGTGCTGGTGAGCAGAGTTTGCTTCGCCTCTTTGTTTGGGCAGAGACCATGGCCATGGAGCCCTGGTGGTGCTGGGCAGGACAGGTACTCAAGTGCTTGCTGGCCTCAGAGACAGAGTAAAAGCTTGCAGGAATCCGTTGTCTCCGTGGTTTCTCTGGTTGTTTCCAGCCCACATGGGCACCACGCTGATGAGCATTGTGGGATACAGCTCAGCCACCACCTTGAAACAACGTCAGGATCTGGCGGAAAATTCAGTGAGGCCAAGCAAGAGAGAAATGGACCTGAGAAGCATCCTCCACCACAACTTGGAACTTGAAAGAAAAGGAAAAGACATTTCTGTTTCCAGTATTTTTTAGCTTCTATGTCCTTATAAAAAGAAAATATATGTAAGCACTGGCCTACATCACAAAATATGGTTGCTTGTGTAACGGCCACTCTCATCTCACAGCTGTGTACTGTAACTGCTTTGCCAAGGTGCTGGCAAGTGTTATACTGTACTTTCAGGAGTGTATCTAGTGGCTGCAAAAGAGTTTTTGAGAGCAAAATCTGGGGAATAAGACTACGTGACTGTTAGATGAGCAAATATAACAATGTGCCATTACTTGTTTCTTTTCCACTTGAGATATCAGTACTGTGACGCACAAGTCCAGGAGCAGAGTGTCAGGATTTTTATTCCTGCCGCTTCTGTTGCCATCTCTGGAGACCAGCAGTCTGTAATTGAGGTATTATTCACTTCAGTAATGTGTACTGTTGAACTTGACTCTGTTAGCACTCAGTGTCTGAGCAGTACCAGGAGCTTTGCATGGTCAGCAGCAGATGAAACTCTAGTAACAGCCTACAAAGGATGCATAAACTCTGCAACAGTAACTTCCCTTTACATCTGCACTGGAGATGGGCAGAAAACAGTATATTGATGTAATTTTCAGAAGTGTTCAGCATCCAAGTTTAAAGTGAAAAGTCAAGAAACAATTCCAGTTTCATGTGGGTCAGCTGATGCATTTTGTTTGTATCTTTGAGCTCTGATTTAATTTCAACCATCCAGCTTTTCTTTGTAGACAAAGATAATGCTTGCGCATCCCTTTGTGTTACTAAATGCTGTATAAATACAAACTGGTGTTTAGTTAATTCACAGTGAATAATTCATTAGATGAACAACATCTAGGATTTGACTCTTTTTTTTAAACTGTTCCTGAACTGCCCACAGACAGAATTGTTTTTTCTTTTTTTGCTTGCTGGGGAATAATTTCTGTAAATAATCCTTAATCTGCATAATTCTTTGATCAGTTTGCTAAGAATATACAAAAATTCAACCAAGTGCTGCTTTTAGTTGAGCAGATGTCATGCATTGCTATGCTATGCTCTTCTGACATGCATGAACATTTCTTTGTTTGCTCCAGTGATCTTGTCCCTGAAGTTGCTTGTGAACAACAGGTGGGAAAGAAAAGGAGTTCACATATTCTTACTATTTATATTACAGTGCACTTTAGGACTCCAGCATAATTAATGAATTCACAAAGCTAGATATTGTCCATGTACAGAGTAGGAAGCAATTCCTACCCGAACACTTCACATGCAGTAACTAAGTTTAAAATGGTACCACTAAATAACAGGATAATTTTAATTCCTATTTTAAATTGTGGGACCTACAAACTGGGCCCACACTGAGCTTTTTTGCTTTGTGTGAAGGCATTAGCAGCTCCACAGGGCAGGGGCTGTCAGATGGTCCAGGTGATAGAGCAGGGGTTGCCCTTCAAAACATGGAGAGGACAGTGGTGTTTCCAAATTAGATATACTGTATATTCCACAGAAAGCAGATATTTCCATACACCCTGTTGAAGCACTGAGAGAGCAGCTGGCTGGCTCAGGTCAACCCACCAGAGAGGAGCATGAAATCCCTGGACAAGCTTGGAGACAACCGTTAGCCTCAGCAAGGAGACAAATGAGGCAGCTGGTAAAGAAATAGGGAGAACAAGGCAGCAGCTTTATTTTCCTCTTCCCTGTGGAGCTTATAGCCTAGTTGTCAAGATTCTTATGAGAAAATGTTTCAGCTGCACTTCAAACTGGTTCTGTGGGTTTGTGACAACCAGGAAGGCAGAAACTGTCCTTGGAAGAGGGACCTAAACACAGGATTCTCCTTCTCCACAAGAACCATGATCTTGAAAGACAGTTTCCTTGATACTTCCTCTTCTGGCCCAGTGAACCTTTTATTAATTAATGCCAGAAGGAGTAGCTTCAATAAAGAGGCTGTAGAGAGCTCGGATATGTGTTTTGGGTATTGCCCTAGAGCTGGGGAGAGATGGCTCTGGTGCAGCTCACAGAGATTCCTCTTGCTGGGTGAGTGTTTGCTGCAGAGCCTGCCCACTGCTGGCTGGAAGGAAGGGAATTGCTTTTCCTTTTGCAAAGACTGCCTGGTAAATGTTTCTGCAACACATCAATTGTTTTGGCAAGGCACACAGAAGACAGGAGAGCTTTTGGATCCCAGTGAGGCATCAGCAAAAGCCCTGGCAAGACTATGACACCTCTGGCCATGGTCAGAAGCAGGACTTGGAATGAGAAGAGGGTTTGAACACTGGAAACTGAAGAACCTCTAACATGAGTCACTGGACAAGCAGCAGTTTTGAGCATTGCAGAATCTTCCTATATTCCACTTTAAGTCCTTAACTTTCTCTTCAGTTCGGAGCAGAATTAATTTATACAAAGTCAAACCAGGAAAAGGTAATTAACCCTACATATCCTGAGCTGCATCCCTCCCATTTACACAAAGCTAGTTCTAGAATATCTGTGGAATATTTTTGATGCTATTGCTGCAGCTCTTTTCCTAAATAGGAAAAAGCAAGACAGAACAAACTGAAACCAGTAGCAAGAGACTGGCTTCGGAGAAAAGGACTACAATTTTTGGTAGGGAAAGAAAGAGAAGATAAGGCAAGTAGCTGACATCAGTTCTCTCATGCAGGCAGAAATGTGGAAAAGGTAAATGGCGCCCTCAGTTTAAAGCAAGAACCATTCGGTATCAGTGCTCCTGGCACCATGACTCTGAGTAAAGACAAAGGAGTCAGAGATGGCTGAGGACCAACCCAAAATGCTAAAAAAGATCAACAGGCACAGACTCAGCAGCATCAGCACTGGAATTTGTCAGGAAATGTCCACACATGCAAATACTTTTCTGCAGAGAAATTTTAAAACAATAAGCATCATGGTCATGGCGGGGTAGGAGGTGAGAGGGTTGAGTGAGGAGCATGTGAAAAAATCTATACAAGCACAAATTGGGCTTTCTGTTGGAAAATTCTGTCAGGATAATATTTTTCTGAACTCTGCCATGAAACTTGAGCAGTTGCTAAGGATCAGTTAACAGTGTGCTGGGAGGAGTTAGGTGATTGTAAGAAGGAAGGAAACACCATTATTTTCATTGAAATTTGTGGAAAGATTAGAACTGACTTTTTAGGAGCCTGAGAGAGCTTCCACTGGCACATAGCAGATTATAAATGTGGAAGATTTTGCTTCCTGTCACTGATTGACAAATTATGTCTGCATAATTCAAATGAAGATGTTCTGAGGCCTCTCTTCATAGACAGAGCATGAGTGCAAGCCTCTGCTGTTCGATCTATTCTTTTAGATTTGTATTTGATATTAATGAAAAGGAGCAGCTAGCAGAGCCAGACTAAGTACAGGCAAATGCCAGGCCAGCTCAGCCCATGCAGCCATGCCCTGGAATTTCAGCCCTGCGCTACACAGGTAAATGCTGATAAGATCTGCCCTCAGTGTCTGTGCAGTTGAATTGTACCATAGGTCAGTAATAGTATTTTCAGTTCAAAGTAAGTTACAATTAATCCCATAGTAAACATGAACACTGTGTGCCGTGTTATTTGAAAGTCAGACATGCTGGAGAATTAGTGAATAGCAAAGTTTTTCTGGCTTCTTAAAGAAATGTCTGAAACTGGAGCCCTGTGCTATCTGCATCTTGTCTTCCAAAACCTATACCCTCCACTAGACCAAGATCCAGTGCCTTTTGAGTAAATAATAGGAAGTGTTTGCCATACACAGTCATATGAATCAGAAGCTTCATCAAAGCTTAGACATACCCCTACCAACATACGCTGCCTTTGACTTCCCATCATGAGAATTGTAACCCACGCAACATTGGCTTGAAGCATGCAATGCATGTTGGTATCCAAAACTGAATGAGAGGAAAGCATGTTAGACAGTGAGTCCTGTAAAGGCCCTTTCCATCTACCTTTCCAGGAAGACTGATAACAAATTCCACTTCCTCTACCTTCTCCTGGTCACCTGGCTCCCGAGTAGCAGCTTCATTATTCTCATAACAATATAGGCAAACATTATTTGTGGAGTGAGTCGCTTTGGTTCATATACTGATTGCTATCTTATCACAGGCTCCAGTCAGAAACATTGTAATGATGCTCAAAGAGCAGCGATATTAAAACAAACCCAGAGGCAGCTGAATGTAAAGGAGCTGGAGTCAGTTGATAGGGCTAGAGCCCTGCCCTCCTCCTCCCAGGGCCAGTGTGCAGCATGGCCATGGATGCTGCTGTGGGAGAACAGGCTAATGCCTGCAGACCCTGGAAAGGGCAAAGACCTCTTTGAAGACCAGGCCAACATGTGTCTTGATTTGAAAGATAGGTGTCTGCTAAGGAAGGCAGGAACCTCTCTTGGAATGGAAAATGTAACTTTCTTCCCTCCAAATTATCATAATTTTGAAATTAAGGGGCTTTCAGGCAAAGATATGAGCAATAGGAATAATAGTTCTTTACTAATATATATATATATATGTATGTATAACAAGGCAAACAATCAACAGTAACTATGGCAGTAACACCAAACAGAACCAGAACCTAGTGACACCTTCTCGGCTGTCAGGCACATTCCCCTTTGGTGCAGTGACGGTCACAGCCGGCAGGGGCGCTGGTGGCTCCCGGCAAGCAGGGCGGGTGCGATGGTTCTTCCGCGGCTGCAGGGGGCGCTCTGGAGCGAGCTTGGGGAGCACGTGGTAATGGCGGCTCAGCCGAGCCGGGAAGGGATGGGAGAAAGGCTTCACAAACCCCCTGGGCAACTGATCCCGGAGCCCCAGCAGGATCCCCGGGAACAGCAGGCTGGAACAGCAGGGATGAACACAAAATCCCGGGTGGGAGACGAGATGTATCAAACTCCGGAGCTGCGGCAGGAACACGGGACATCTGGACAGGCACGAGGTGTGGAGCTACAGTGCAGCAAAGGCTCGGAGCAGCAGCAAAGGAACGGCGCAGACAGGGCAGTTGCAGCCCGGCTCCCAGCGGGGCAGGGAAAGGAAGGCTTGGGATCCCAGGGTCCTCTGAGGCACCTGAGTAGATGGTGAAGAAGTTCCCCCCCTCAGTGAGGTAGGGTGTTAAATAGGGTCCCAGTGCAACAGCTGCTCCAGCAAACAGAGCCTGACTGTAGAGGGTAGGCAGCAGAAGGCAGAAGTCTGCAGCGAGTGGCAGCAGCTTCTCTCCCCTCCGAACGCAGAGAGAACAAGAGAGCTAGGGGCTCCATCCAACCCCCTTTTCCCAGTTCAGATCTCACGGCATCTCTGCCCTACACGAGAAAAACTCCAGGTAAAAGAGGGAAGCCAGCTGGACCCCTCCCCCTGTGTCCAGGTGTTTTGTTTCTCTTAAGTACCTAGTCTTTAGTGGCTCTTGGCAACACATATGGGGAAAATTCTTTAAGAGAAAAAGAAAAAACAAAAGGAGAACTGCTAAAACCCCAACAACATGTCAGCCTTGTTGCAGAAAGTAAGAGGGATGACACTAAGAGGACTTGTAATGCAGAGGCAAGATTACCTATTGCTGCTCTGAAAGAAAACTTTCTTACAGGCAAGTTATTACTATGGATAAGTTGGAAGTTCTCCTCTGGTTTACTCTACAAGGATTAATTTTACTCTGGAAGTACTAAATTCTGGCAAACCAGCAGACAAGTGTTGTAGTTCACTGCAGTGCTCCATGCTCCTTGCTACCCCTGTGGCTACAGAGAGACAAATGAGGACATTTACATATTTAGTGAGGTCTTGCACCACCAGAATAACTTGTTTGTGGGAGGGCCAGATTGACGATCCTGGCTATCCATTTGTGAGTGTCACAAATAACATGTTTCCTACATAAAGCATCAAAGCTCCATGTTTATGTGCCATAAAAGGACTGAGGTTTTGATTTGATCTAGCAAAATCTGAAGCTTCTCCTGCTCTTATGGGAGATCACAAAATTCTTTTTTAGGTGGTGGCATTCCTTAACAGCATGAAAAAGAATTTGCTCTCCTATTCTAGCCTAGCTTCTGAGACTGAGCCCTGACCAAATGCTAATAACACATCTACCTTCGTGGTGGATGTAGACAAAGTTTATGCTGCATGATTCACATGAAAAAGGGGAAAGGATAGGAGTGAGATGGTCACTTCCCACTCAATATAAGACTTTGAAAACATAGGAGACTGAATTAAAATAATACATGTGGATCTACAGGGGAAAAGTCCATCTTTCCTCTTTTAAGAAAAGACACAGTTCTCAGCCTGCAAAATCTTCTCAGTAGCACTTCAGGTTTAAGTCGCTTTGTATATCACAGGAATTTCTTTCCCTTTATAATCTTCTTGCTGGCCTATAGGTAATTGAACAGCAGATCCACACACTAAACCCTTCAAAAGGAATTACAAGGATTACATATCTTATATTCACCTCATTTCACCCTTTGCAGATGTTGAATGTGAAACATCAGTTTTTTCCTAATGTACATAACTCAGATACGTGGAGTTTTGTGTTGAGACACCTTCCTCCTTTTCCTTCTTTGCCTAGCAGGAGCTGAACCAGTTGAACTCAAAAGGTTATAGAAAACTTAGCTTGAGAGGCAGACATGGCTCTTCAGGAGGCAAGACTGAGGTCTGGAAGAAAGAAGAGAGGGAAAGTAGAAAATTGAAAGGTGAGCTTTAGAGAGTTTGGTTGCTGAGAGAAGATCCTGGCCTGATCCTTAAGCTGATATACATTAGTCTTAGTATTTTCTGAAATGAGCTAAAAGACAGGTAAATATGAAGCTCTCCACTTGTTGCCAAATCTGGAGTAAAGGATGGAATCTGGCCACATTCCACAGCTATTGAATGGCTGCAGATGTAAGGGAGAGCAGTGAATTTATTTAGTGAAGCACTTTATCATGGTAAAGTAATAAAACCACTGATTTTAAAGAAGGAAAGGAATTTCCTGAATATGCTAAGACACCACCAATATGAAATCTGTCAATACAATGACCTAATGGATTGGAAAGATGGTTATCTGCTTAGAAACTGGAGACCATACAGTAGGACTAAAGCTGGAAAATCTTTACCTACATAAGAAAACAAAGGCAATAGGGAACATTTTGAATGCAGGAGCTTTTCCCTAAACCAGCTGCCAGGGCATACATACACATTACTTAAAAGCCCAGCAAATGCAAAAGAAGACATGTCTCTGTGGGACAGTGTTGCAGGTCTGCTTCACTCCAGAGAGTGCAGTGGCACAGGAAGGCTTCCTGCTTCGAGAACTACTGAAAAGTCACAGCTGAAGTCACTGGAGATACAACCTTTTACAGGAACAAAACACTCCTGCCCCTATGCCAAGAAGTTTCAGTAACCACAGTGACCATTCAGTGACCAGAGCGGTGGTGTACTGCAAACTGACAGAGTCTCCTAAAGTGGCAGAAGATCACATCTCTACTACAGAAGGACAGGGATTCCTGATTTGATGGCATGTAACTCCACTGAATTCCTAGAGGGGATGGGAAGCCAAGTTTTTGAGCCAATTGGCAAGAGTTCCCCAGGGTGACCAGGCTGCTTTCAGGACCTAACCTATCATGTGCTTTATTGGGCAGACATCTACTCTGAGGGCTGTGTTTCAGGAATCCCTCCCTCCCTGATCTGAGAAGGTTTTGACTTGGAATCCTGCTCAAAAATGATGTTGGAAACCCGTACCTAAACTAGCAGTTGGTCATTTTCTCCAGCATAAGCAAAGAAGCACAGAACTTTGCCTTAGTTGATTGCTATGTCTTTATTCACTCTGAATGTTGCAGCTCATCATAAACTCAGGGCAGCTTCAGTGATGCTGAGCTGATTCCTCAGCCTGTCTAGATTTGGTCAGTCTATAGGATCTGTAACTATCAGAGTGACTGTATTCACCATAAGTGATGTCTAAATCTGTTAGAAAAATAGTTACTGTAGAAAACCAAAAAAACATAGGCTTCTCAGAGCTAGTTCTCTTATGAAATATGGATTTACATGGTTTAGAAGCTTTTGGAAATGTTCTCTGATGAGCATTTTTACTGTGGGAAGACCATAAGGGTATTTGTGTTGACTAGTATTTTTTTCTAATTCTGTTTGCTTTCTCTCATTTCCTTTTCCTTTTTTTTCCCCTGTAGTGTCAGAGTGTCTCCATATTCTGGCCAGATATATATTAGTTGCACTTTACTTCCTGTGTTTGTAGGGAATAACTAAGCCTTTATTTCCATCCTGACAAATCATAGCCTCTTTGACCTCAATTTTTTGTGTTTCTATCAATTTCTTATTCATACAGATACTCTCATGCTACTCCAATGGTTGATATTTTGGTACAAAACTGAAGAAGGAATGAAAACTCAGGGCCTGATTCAGTTTAAATGCAATTTAAATGTAATTTAAATGTAATTTTTTGAGGTCAAAGAGTGATCCTTCTTAGGGTTAGAACAACTGGATTACAAACCTGCACTAATGCTAAGGGCTTCAAACCTCATATGTGGGTCAACAAAGCTGCATCATAACACATATGTGCAGGTGAGGAAAAGAGGAGTGATGGTGGTATGATGCCCGCTGTGTCACACAGCCTGAAGGTCTGATAATTTTAAAACTGACCCATAGAAATTTCTTGTTCTGTGGCACAATCCTGTGTGGAGCTGAGATCGAACTTGACGCCACACTAGCAAATGGTCCAAATTCAAAAGGCAGCCATTCTTTAGAGACATTTTCTTTTCTCATTTACTGGCTTGGTGTGGTTTTATATGGATCAGAGGAACTTCAAAGTCTAGCTGGCGAAGAGTTCTGCCTGTGGATGACTAGATTAGTAGTTAAGCAGTAGCTGGCTTTGAAATAATTTCAAGCTCAACAAAAGACTGGATTTTTACAAACTCCTGTGATTTTAATAAAGAAAGCATATAGCATCGTGCTAAGAGCTACAATGCTGCCTCCATTGCTCATGCTGAGTGAAGTCCAAAGATAGGAAGACATCCCTTGTGCCCACCAGAGATCCTCACGGAGTTTTATTTTTCTATATTAGAGAGAATACAGGAAGCAGAGCATAACTCCCCAAAAGACCAGATATCTGGGAAACAAGATATAAATGCTTCTGTTGCTGTATCATACTCATTTTAATGTGCCTAGATGTGAAGATGTGACCCAGAATTTTCTACAATCAACAGTAGTCAACATTTTATATGTCACAATGTCCTTGTCTATCCGGATCCTTAGTGGTGCAATCCACTGAGCTCAGAGCAGCTCAGGGAAACAAGGCAAGTGTGGCTGAGAGACATTTTATACCTGTGCAAACTGGCATTCAACCCAGGGAGCACAGAGAAGGGCTGATTTCTGTAGTCCCATAGCCATGCTGTCAGTTTGTGCTAGGCTATTTCCCTCCTTCGTTCTGTGCCTGTCTTCAGAGGCATCCCCTTTAAATGAAAGAGTTGGGGTGAGCACTACACTTCTGATGATGAAAGCTCCATGCAACCCTGTGAATACCAGGAAAGTCCCCTTATATGCATGGAGGAAAAGTCCTTTTCATACAGTGCAGAGACAGAAGTAGGGTCCATGGTCTGAGACAGCTGCCTGCATCTCTGTTAAGAGTATTTGGAGTGTGTCCTTTACCCTGACAGGAGTAGGTTCCATGAGGAAACTGTCTGTTTTCTGGTCAGGAGCAGGCTTTTGTCAGTAAAACCAGTCACCAGTCTCTGCTGGAAACATGTCATGCAGAACCCCTCTGTGAGGAATATCAGCAATGAAGAGAAAAAGAAATGAAGAAGCGCATCCACCTGATGTTTTCCTTGACAGTCTCTGCACTTGTGCTGGAAGTAACTGTCACTGGACTGAAATTAAGGGAACTTGACAACTGACAACCTGTTTGGACTTTGCAGTATTTCATTGCACTTCTTACATCTTCATTATTGTTATTTTACCCTTTAATGTCCATCTCAGTGCACTGCCATGATATCTGTGGTGCAGCAGTTCTGGCCTGATACTCGTGGTGCAGCAATTCAGTTCTGTCCCACTTGTCTTCACAGCTATGAACTGGACACCTAGCCTGCATGTACCACCATCCATTTGCAGAACAAGAATTGTACCTTCTCTCCTTCTGTCTCTCTGTACTGTTTAGGAGAGAAGAAGAAACATTCTCGTACGTAGATAGATAGAAGTAGACATCTACAACTAAGGAACAACAGGAAAGTTGCAAAGTCAAGCAGTGGAGATAGCTAATAGCAGAACCAAAAATTCTCTAGAGTAATTGCAAAAATGGCTTAGAGGAATAATTTTAGTTAAGGAAACTGAAGTAATGCAGAATTATTATAAAAATTATTCAATAAACATAATGTTGCTGGAGTCTGTGTTTATTGCAGTCCATGTTTGCTGTCCTTTGATGATTTCTCTATCAAATGCTCTCTGTTTATAAGTAACACTGAAGTATTCAATAAATACACTAAAATCTCATTCAGATGAGCAAGCTGGATTCTCTCTGGCTCCAACATTACTGTCACTAAAAAGCTCTGAGAGTGGAGTTTCATTAAGCTTTTGTTGGCAATTTATTTAGTGCACTGAAACTTGGTTTCTCCTCTTCTGGCTGTTTGGGCTTGGCAAGACCAAAGAAATCAAAAGTTCCTGAACATCATTACTTGGTGAGTGGGTCTCAGAGCAGGGGAGGGGAGGGGAATAGAATATTTCAGGACAACTAGCGCTGGGAGAAATTTCCTAGTTCAGGTGGGATTCATCTTGCTTGTCTTTTCTCCTCTGAATACGGGGTAACTTGATTAAGGTAATCTTTAGGCTCCCACAGAGGGAGAAGTTAACCAACCACAAGTCATCCTCTCTGCTAGATATTTTACGAAGATGGACACCCATGTTGAGGTACCTTTCTTTATCTTTTGACTATAGGGAAAACTTTTAGATTAGATGAGATATATAACATTTGGATAGCTTAAATTTGGAGAGAGAAATCTCTCCTAAGGGCATTGGAGTCTACTTCAGTGATACTTTTTTCATTTAAAGGACTAGGACATGCTTCATCTCACAGTTTCATCACATTCTGCCTATACTTGTATATCTAGCCTTCACTCAGATGGGAGGAATTAATCAGATTTACTGTAACCTGAAACTTTCTATAACACATAAGCATGGTATAGGTCCCAAACCACTTTTTGTTGGATGGCTAAATGTCATTAACTGTATTGATGAGGGGGAAAGACAAAGGTGAAAAGTGCTGTACATTGATACTGCAGCTACTTCAGTTCAATGTTAACTCTGTCATAGTATATAACTATCCCATATAAACAGAAGAATTAAATATACAGTCATATGCATACCTCTCTGCATTCTGTTTTCAGTAACCCTTCACCCTTTTACCCTTCATCCCCAGTTTCCTTTCTTACACATATACTTATGGTACACACATTTTTTACCCGTCAGGCTGGCAATAAAAATACTAAAAGCTCAAGGGAAAATCCCCTGGAGGACCACACAAATCTTCACATAAAGGATAGTCTATGTTGTGTCTGATAGCCTCTACTTTTATTTTGTTCTGACAGATGAACATGTTGTGGCATAAAAGCTGGGAACTGAGAATGAAATCAAAAAGAAGAAAGAGAGGAAAAAGAACAGTCTGAATGAAAAAACTTAGTGATTGATAAAATAATGTAATAGTACAGTGTTCACAGGAAAGAGCTCTTAGAAATGAAAATATTAATGACTTCAGAACTGCATCATTTTAATATGTGAAAATATAGCTGCCTTGAAAAGAAGAGCTAAAGCCAAATTATATATCTAAAGTCTGTTTAAGAAAGAACTTTTTTTTTATTGCAGACTCGGTGTTCATAACTCTCGAAGATTAGTGAACTCTAGGGTTGGAAGGCATCAACAGTGATGTTAAAGGAGCTGCTGTCAAGTGCTTTCTATAGATTTTAATTTCTTTTTCTTACCTCTGACAATCTAAAACAGCTCTTTTGAGGTTGAAGAGCACAACATTTCCCTGCTGGGATTATGCTCAACCAGGTAGGCCGCAGAGCTGAACCCCTTTTCCCTCATCCCCACTGTGACTCATTCATCACATCAGAGAGACTGAATGTCCCTCAGTTTATGTTCATTCCTTCTAAACACAGCATTATTACTGAAGATGTCAGCAGAGACACAGTAAGAGGAAGAAAATGCTCTATAGAGCTGAGCATTCCCAAAATGGAGAGCAGGAAAGAACAGGGAGCCAAGTTCATTTCCTGTTCGAAGAAGTCTGATGCATTATTGATTCTGTCATAGGCTTTTAGTACTCTGGATCATATAACCTTTTGGTCCCTCTGTTTCTTCCTACAAAGCAGGGTTTTCCGTAATAAAAATGATGATAATTTACAAGAGTGATAGATTGAACAGTTTTTGTACTATGGTTTTTTCCTACTATTGCAACTGGGGACTCTCCATGCAGAGGGCTGATACCCCTCTGTACAGAGAAGGGATATGATTAGCAGGCACTGGAGAAATTCTCTGTTGTTTTTTTTTTACTTCTTTAATGAATTGACAGAGATTGCATGCACAGCCCTTTCTGGATAATTTCTAGCTAACAGCAATAAAGTAGAATTTTAATTGTATATTCATTGACAGAAAATGTGTTTGAAGATTTTGTGTTCTTGCACCCAGGGAAAGTGAAGCACTTGTACTGGATAACTAAAGCTTACACTTCTGCAACTGGGGAATAGAAATGCTATCACAAATCATAGGGTAACTGCATGTCTCTCTTGTGAATAGTGAGCTGCTGATAAAAACTGTCTTGCCAAAATATCATCAAACAATTTTGCATAACAAACTGTTCTGAAGCAATCACAATCTGCCAGTGCCTATCTCTACAAAACACAGAGAGAAGGCCATCAGGCAAATTATCTACCAGCAGTTATTCAACCAGATTTACTAAACAATGATCTCGCAGATCTTCACCCACTGTCCTTCTCCAACTAACATATGGGTCATAACACCAGAGAACTGTTTGCTAAAACAATATGACCTAAGACAGCTTCGTCTTATAGAACATCTCTCCACCCTGCCCAAACTCTCGTCCCTCCAAGTACTGGTGGAGCTAAAGGAATAAATGGTATTGGAACGGAGAGAACAAAAAATAGTAAAGAACAAAAGGAAAGTCATCAGCTGGGTTTTGCAACAAGAGGAGGGCATCAAGGAAGTTAAGACGAATAGCAAAATTATTATCTCACTGAGTTCTCAGAGACATGCAAATACAGTGCTCAGGACACAGGGAGTCAAGACTAAAGTGCAGGGGTCTCCGAAATCAAAGTTTTAGATGCTGGGGGTGGATTTAAATTTGTCATCTGCACTATATTGCCCCTACCCCTTAATGAGCATGATGAGACAGGATGCTCCCAGCAAACAGCTGCTGCTGGTCTGACAGCTTCCAGGGTGCTGTGGTGTTTTCTTCCTCCCTTCTGGAGCTACAGGCTGCCTGGGGCACTGAGCATGAGAAGATGCTGGTCTGCATGCGCTTCCCTGCTCCTTAGAGACAGTGTGACAGTCTGCAGTGAGTGCCAGCTTCCTGCTGTCCCGCTTCTATAGGCTTGTTAGCATTTCATTTCGGAGGCTGAGAGCACTTCAGAGGCTCCTTGTTTGAGGAGTGAGGACCATAAATGGTACATATTAAAGCAAGAAATGGATGGGGACAATTGTATGTTGCTGGTGTTTCTACATCCTTCTCATTTGGATGAGTTCTCGCAGTCTGTTAGTTCCCAGGACTAAGTCGATATTGCAGGTATTAACTGCTATAAGGAATATGCTGATAAGTAAATGCTTTCCTGTAGGCACTTTGGAACTGCAGCTGATTTAGTGCATGGCTAATGATTTAGTGATAGATGTATCTGGGGGCAACAGATTTCTGCTTCGTTTTCAGATCACGGGGGGCTGTGTGTGACTGAGCAGTCTGGCTGTTTCCAAGCTGAGCATTTGCAGCTATCCATGAGTTCTCTACTCAAAGCTGAATATTCTGACATCAGTGCAATTGTGATGGTGTCTAAATAAAGCCATCGGGGGGACAAAAAATTGCCACTGGTGAGTTTGCCATGAACTCACAATGACTTAAAACTTCTGTGGTAAAATGGGATTGGTTTCAGGGATGTGTTAAAACTCAGTGCATCTGCCGCAAAAATGATTTTGCTATTAAACTCAAACCATTGCAGCAGCTAATTTGGTGGATCTAGCAGAGTTATTAGAGAGACAAGGGACTCCTCTCTGATATTTGAACTGTGGTATGGGTACAGCCTTGGGAATCCTTTCTGGAAAAGGTGTTGAAGGGCCTGCACCCAGAAGTCTTACAACATTTGTAAACTAACAGATGAAATATAGAAAAAGTAACACTGCCCAAGTATTTGTGCCCCATATACCCCAAGTTGTGCAACATCCTCTATGTTGGTAACCACTGACAGCTTTCCCCATGACAAGTTAAGCTAACATGTCCATGGGTACTGTAAATCATCAAAAGAAATGGAAGCCTGAACTTACAGCTCAAAACCTGACTTGTTTCTTTCTGAGCTAAAAGAACACTCCACAATTAAGTCATAGACCCTTGTGTTTGCTGGGACCAGCTCAGACCTAGCTGGGGACACCCCCATCAGCTGTTTGCTGCTTGATTCCCTGCTTACATGTGGTATGGGGAAGTCTCTGCTCTGGGGATTAGACCTGACATTAGGCAAGGTAGATGAGGCAGGGAAAGGAAAAGTTGCTGTTTTGCCATCATTGTTCTTTGACTGACACAAAGTGCAAATTACTGAAATTATCTGTATGTGCATGCCGGTGTCCATGAAGTCCTTGAGCTGTTGAGCCTGTTACAGCTGCAGCATAAATAGTCTGAAGCACTTTCAGGAGTGGACTATTCTGTGCCTAGCAGAGTTTCCCTACGGCTTTCCTTTCCTCTACTTTTCCTAAGCTCTCGGCTGGGCTCTGAGTTTACCACAGAAGGTTTGCAATCTACAGCTGTCACAATAACTTTTGCGTTGTCTGCAAATATCCATCTCCTTCATATCCCTCCTGCCAGCCATCCATACTGCCTGCTGGGTATGCTTTATGGAGATTTCTGTCTTCCTCCTGCTCTGCTTAGCAAACAAGTTTGTCCTGGCCCATACTAAAAACTGTTGTGCTGAATAGCTATAATTAAAGATGTGGAGAGAAGGGAATTCAGTTCTTCTTTGGGACCTGTGGCTTAACTGATCACTGCTGGTATTTTTAGGTCATTATTAGTAACTATAAAAGTGTGGGAAGAAAATGCAAAGGGCTACATGTGTTATACCCTCTGGAGATCTCCCCGCAGAGGGGACTAGCTGGAAAAACAGAGGACACATCCTGCTACACAGGACACCTCTACCTCACAATGCTCCCCATAGAGAGCTGCATGTCTGCAAGGAACAGCAGAACATGTGTTTTTGGGAAAACTTGTTTTCCCCACAGTTGTCCTCCTGAGCATCTCAGCTTCTTGTCCCTCATGCCACCAGCTTCTCACGTTAACAGGAAAAGTAAAGGGGAAGCATAGTCAGCTATCTGGGTTGAAGGGAGTCAATGCAAAAGGGACACTGCAGAACCCAGCAGGGATGAGACAATAAAGGCACATCAGCAAGGAAAGTAGGAGTGTATTTGTCTTGGTTTGAAAGACAGGTGTTTGCCAAGTGTCTTGGGGTAACACTATCATGTGTATCCCCTATCATGCTCTATGCCCAAAAAGTAGTAGTGTGCCTTTTCTGTGCCTTTAAACTGAACTTGAAAAAAAAAACCCAGATGAACTTTCCAAAGCAGCTTCTCAAGGACACAGAGATATACTCCTCAGTGTTTTTTCTTCTGACTGCGGAAGGCACGAAGGGAGCACCCTGCTTGCTTTTTCTTCAGCCAGCTGGTTTTTTTTTCCCTCTTGGTGTGAGACGGAGAGCTGAATTTTGTTTCCTGGGACTTTGGTTTTTTACCCTTCTTCTCTTCTGAACTGTTTCAACAACATCAGAACACATCAGGAGAATTTTCTCCCCGAGCCCCGGGGGTGGGCCCACGCCCTCACCGACCAGCTCCGAGGAGGAGAGAGACCACACCTACAGAAGGACTCTGAAATCTTCCCAGGTTTCTCTCTATAGCGGGGGTTTTAATTCATTATTCAGCATTATTATCCTTTTCCTGTGTGTTTGTTAAAATAAATAGTTTTTATCTCTTTCACTTTCCTTCGAGGAAAAATTTCTTTTTTTCCCGAACCCTGTGGGGGGGAAGGGTGGTTGCAACCTGGTTTTTTCTCAGGGGCTATATTACTAGATTTTGACCAAACCGGCACACCAAGGAAGGCACGAGCCTCCCTTGGAATGGAAACTATAAGCTCCTTCTCTCCAAATTACTATAATTTTGAAATTAGGGGCTTTCAGGCACTAAATGAGAAATAGGAGTAACAGTTCTTCACTAGTATATATGACAAAGCAATAATACAGAAAATACTAGCTTAACCTGACAGGGTCAGGATATGACCTGACACCCTGCCAGGCAGGGTGCTGGCTGCAGTTCTCTTTGAAGTGGTTCTGCTGAAGCAGTGATCTTATAGAAAGATCTGGTCCTCCTTGGACAGGCCAGTGGTGGTCATGTAGCTCTTGTCCTCTGAGAACCCAATTGGTAAGGCTGCTTATGCTGTTCCAAACTCCAGCTTATATCCAGGTGGGAATGCTTGGTTCCTCCCCCTGGGTGGAGCATCTCACAATGGGATGATGTAATTCTATGAGTCATGTGGTGGGTCCTTGATTGCCCATTAAACAGAGATAGCTCTGAGAGGGAGTTATCAGGGATGAGTCATGATAGGAGATAACGAGTACTAACCAGCTGCTTTAATGGCTTGTGAAGATGATAATAGAATACATACTTTTGGTTACATCTTACACTGTAACCTAGGACAGTATTACAACAGGGTTTTTATAAGGAAAGAAGAATGTATGAGGAATACCTGAGAGTGAAGCGTTCTGTAGGGAGGAAGGGAGTTAGGTGTGCATGAAGGACACCCACTGATGAAGGGGGAGGGTGCAAGGTGCATGTAAGGAGGAGTGGTGACAGAAAGGGAGGAGGCAGAGGGTGGGGGTTGAATACAAAGGGAGAGTACTGGCGTTTGCTGTGGAGCTGGGATGGGCGGAAACTGGGATGACAGAAGCTACGGCAAGCAGAGAATTAATAGATGAGGGCAATCTATGTATGTCGTACCTGCAATAACAGAATATGCCTTGAAGTGTTGAGAAACTGTCTCTGTTGTCTATGAGAAAAGAAAGGTCTGGAGAAGCAGAAATAATACACCACCCTCTACCCCATTTAGAAAGAACCTGGCTCTGAGAGTAGGTCATATTCATGGGTTTGACAGAGCTTGGAAGAAAACAAGGGCTCAATAACTTTATTGATCAGCCCATGCTGAAAACTGCTGCAGGTTTTGCATGTTAAGATGAAAGGGCTGATGCTCAGCTGTGAGCTGTTGGCCTGAACAGAGGTTAGTACCATCAGATTCTGCTGGTCCTGCTTCCAAAACAGAGCCCAGCCTAGGAGCTGGCCAGGTCCCAGTGCTGCACTGGCAGTGAGAGGGCACAGGGGCATGTTGGAGCAGACTGTGCTTCCTTTCTGCAGTTTTATGGGCGTGTGCTGTTGCTCACCTGGGAGAAGGCAGGGAAATGACTACTCTGCTGAGAGCTCAAAGTTTGTGTTTGAGACTCCCTCTCCTGCTCATCCACCAGAGGACAAACTGTTTTCTTTGACCTCCCTCAGCCTTCTGCTTACTTGGGGATTGACTAAAAAAAAATATTTTAAGAGGATATTTTTAAGGAAAGGAAAGGCAATATCATTGTCACACAGAAATCTTGTATTTTTGTATGGCTGCCTGCATTTGGCACCTACATTTTCATACATAATGTTTAACTGGGAAACTAGCCAGGGATTTGGGATCTCTTTTAACACTGTTTCGTTTATGTAGTGTGAGTATACAGATGATTTGTAGATGCTTGGGAAAAAAGCACTCGTAGGGAGTGAACTATGAGGGCAATCAAACACATAAATAGAAAAATTCCCTTTAATAGTCACATTCAAAGGTCTTCCCTGACCCCCTCATTTGGAGCTAATCTTCTCTGGCAGGATTGGAAAGTGTTTAGAAGCGTCTTTCTTCCTTTTCTAAGCACCTTTTGCCTTCTCTGTCTGTACTGCTTCTAGCCTTGCCTGCTGTGGTTCACTTCTGCTGCATTATTGCCCTGTCTTGATTGCATTTTTAGGCTCTGTAGGTCATTTTTTCTCACAGTCTTCCCAACAATTCCTCATTTGGTATGCAGACGCACTCCCCTCACAAGGAGCAGAAAACATCTTCTAAATGCTGAATTCTATCACAGTACCCAGATTATTAAGATGCAAATATCTCCTTGGTATAAATGGAAAATAAGACGACAGAAAAGCAAAGGTATGTGTTGGTGCCTCAGGAAACTCACTCACACCTGTGCTGTTGCAGTACACAGTAGGAAAAGGAGATAGTGAAAGGAAGTCTTACAGCAACTGAAACAGTGCCAGGAGTCAGTTCTGATGGCCAAAACGGTGAAACGGTGTGGGGCTATGGTCGCTTTGGTGAGGGCTGGCTGCACCAGGGAAATGGATGGGCTGAGGTTCCCCTGCAACTTCTGGTTCTTGCTGTGCTGCAGATTTCCGGAGAGAGCTTTAGTTTTGAATCAAATCAATCTTCTTTGCTCCTAAGCCTTTGAAAATTGTGTGAAGAAACTCTGTTCTGCCCAGTCACCCATGATAGCAAAAAGGAAGGCAGGTGTTTAATGAGCATTAATAAATAACACTTTATTTCCATGGTAACATTTAAGAAGTTAGGCAAAGCCATTTTAACAAATTCCCTTTCTGAAACAGAAGAGTGCAGAAAAGATGCATTTCACCTAACTATAAGGACTTACCCAAGACATGTCGTTTGGGAATTTTCTTGCCCTAAACTCCCTCAAGCATCAAAGCAAAATAGAAGGATCTCCAGAGAAGATTCAACACCGTCAAGGTATAAGTCATGCCATGAAAACTCTCTTTCTCTCCAATATCTGCAGACAGAGGGAGTGATCGCATAGGAATATCTTCCTTACCCAGGTACTGCACGTTAGCTGGGAAGGACCCAGGTGGATGGGCTCTGTCTCCACCCGATGTTCTTCACCCACACTTTTTTGAGTGATGGTGGACCCACATGATATCATGCTCTTGCCTACAAAGAAAGGTCGTAATACCTGGAGTTTTTCGTCTCCATGGGCATGGTTAGCGTTAGGGAAAGCAAACCCTTGTGCTCTGCCCAGAGCAGGTGGTTGATGAAGAGTGCATGGCTCCTAAAGAAACCCATCAGAAGAGTTAAACCAATATGTACCAATGTAAACACCAGTAAACAGAAAAAGTGAGTAGTTCCTTTGAGCCATTTTTTCATTCTGCCACTGTTTCTGGGATGAGAGAACTGTATGCTGTTCTTCAAGATGAACTGGGTCTTAGGGACTTGCTATGACCCTATAGGTTCATAGACATATATTTCTCTTGGAGTGACTTCTCGAAATGTCATTGCATTCATTTTATTTTTGCAATCAAACTTTGAGAGAAAATAAAACTGCTTGAAGTGATGGCTCTGGCTTCCCAGAGGTACTATGCTGTCATATCCAATGGCCCTCTGAGACTTTAGGTGACTTAAATGTGTCACAGCACCCTGCCACTCTCTGCAGAGGCTTGTCGCTTCATTGTGGGATGGAAGTGAAGGCAGAAACTAAAAGCGTTTATGGAGAGGGATACACAACAGACTCTTACTGTCTGTATTTCTAATCCTTCAACTGTATGCCAACTCCTCTTTGAAGCCTAAGTTTCATATTCCAGCCAGCTTCCTGTCCTTCAAACCCCAGAGCCTGGGTTTCCCTGAGATTTGTGGCTCATATGCCTGCAAAAATAGTGGTCTGCACTTACCTGTGTGCTCAGTAGCTGTACACAGATATTGTACCATGAATGTGTAAAGGATCTGATAAGCAGTTAGAAAGATACCTGGGTCAGATATATCTCTCACTAGTCAGAGTGGAAAAAATTGAAATAACTCAGTTTGCTACAAGGAAACTTTCTCTCTTGTGAGCTCAAAATCCTGCTTTCATTTCTTTTTTTCTCTTGTCTCTTCCCCTCCTTTTTGTTTCCCTAGACTGTATGACTCTACAGCAAAGTAATTGAAATGCTTCTTAGAAATAATGTATTCAGATTACAATTTTCCTGGAAAGAAAAAATGAAAATATATGGCATGTCAAATCATGTATTTTATCTTTCATCTAAACTGTACAATTCTGTAATATCCTTTAATATTTTATAACATTATCATGCATTTTAGATACTGTGTCACATATTTCAGACACCTGCTGTCTGTAATGTAGTATGCCAGATCAACTCATACTGTAACAACTTCTCAGTTATTTTTACCATCTTGCAAGATGATGAAACTTACAGCCCATGGCTGTTGCTTGACTTGCCTTGTGTTACGTGGTGGAAACCATGGGAATCAAATGGTTTTTTCATAACCATATGGTTAAAAAGAGAAACGGGGTGACTGGAGATGGTGCATATGAAATAGCATCATATTCCCTTTCTCAGCTGCTATGTATCCCAAAACAAGCCTCTTGCAGTGTTGCGCATCCTGTGCACCACAAAGCAGTCAGACTCGCTTGGGCTGGAACAGCACAGTTTGTTGGAAAACTTAACTTGTCACATAAGCCCTCTCTCATTCCTAAAGGGGAACAGGCGTGTGGTGCGGGGAGAGATGTTCATGTGAAGCAGATCTAGGGCTTGGGCTGAATGCTGGACTCAGTCCATGTTGTGGCAGTCTGATTTATACAGTGCAGTACACGTGGATCACACTGAAGCCATGGTCACACCAGGCTGTTGGAGGTGTAAGCAACTAATTGTACAGGGCATGTAGCAAAGTTGATTGGCAGTGTCTTAAGTCTACTCTTCACAAGTGAAAGTGATCTGGCAGAATAGGAGGCAAACATAGAGAGATGTGAAAGGGTTTCTAATTTTCTTGTCCCCTGGTGGCCTTATTAGAATCATAGACTCATAGAATGGTTTGGTTTGGAAGGGACCTGAAAGATCATCTTGTTCCGGTTCCTTGCCTTGGGCAGGGATGCCTCCAACTATACCAGGCTGCTCAGAGCTCCATTCAGCCTGGCCTGGAACACTTCAGGGATGAGGCATCCACAACTTCTCTGGGCAACCTGTTCCAGTGCCTCTCTACCCTCATAGTAAAGAATTTCTGCCTGATATCAAATCTAAACCTACTCTCATTTTGAAGATAACTTACCATCTCCTGAGTGTTCATCTCTGTTGCTCAGTAAGAAGGGCAGAGCTCTGGTGCTGGATGAGACCACAGAAAGATGCACCTGTGCCCTGCAGGGAGGAATGGTACTGAAAGTTCCCCACGTCTGTAGCTCTGTTTACAGTGAGACAAATGACAAGGCCAGTCTGGTCCTTTTGCATATTCCTCAAAGCCTCCTGCTAACTTGAAATATTAATGTCTTTTAAGATAAATTGCCACAGGAAGATGTAGACAGCTTGAGACACAATAAACAGGAATATGGCTCTCTCTCTAGGCAAATCTGAAATCCTTCTAAAGTCTTAAAACTCAGTGGAAGTTTCCTTGGTTTTGAAGCAAATTTCTTTCTTATTGAATTCAGTTGGAAATGTGAAGAAGAAAATGCAAGCTTAGGTATTTTTGAGACATGGAAGTTCGATAAGTACCCAGAACTCACTGAAAGAACAAGTTAACATACTTAGCCAGTTTCCCATTTCAAAAGGCATGAATCAGTACCACGACTTTGACTTTTATCAGAATCCAATTATACCACTGAGATGCTTGTCCTCTCTGGTTTAAACCTGGTATAATAGGTATAGATGATTCTATTTTGCTATTTAAAAACACTGTGTAACACATTGCTGGGTAGACTTCAGCGATGGGCATAACTGAAGTTGTCACTTCCATTTTGTTCTTTATAAAGACTGGTAGTGGATGGGAACATGTGATTCCAGGGGCCCACAGCAACAGAGCCCTGAAGATAAGATAAGAGATGCTGACAGAACAAGCATGGCTCAAGGGATAATGGAATCAGCAGCTTCTGCCCATCTGTTTCCATGCCTCAGACAAATCCTGGCCGTACTCCGAGACTCTTTGTAGTGGAATAAACAGCTTTTCTCCTAGGAAAGACTGAACAAACCACCTGGCTGCTTTGTGTGAATGGATTTCAGATATTAAGAGCCTTCAACATCCTTTCAGTTCATCTGGACTATTAAAAAATTCTGTCTCTCTTCCTTACTCCATTGATCATCTGATGCACCACAGCTGACTCTAGACCCCATTGTCTCCTGTCCAGAAAGGAGAAAGATTTTTCTTTCCATGTGACATTTTGCAGACAGCTGCATTCTTCTTTTCAAGCTGCAAGTTCGTACTTAGACTATTATTCACCCAGATGAAAAATGAGAATTCAAATTGGAAGTATTTAGTCGACTTCTAAATGTGTGCCCTGGAGGAGGTTCTCCATTTAGTGAAATCTGCCAGAAAGTAAACCAGCAACTTGGAGACTCCTATATAGTTTCTGTGGACAGGTGGGTTTTAGACAGCATGAAGATTAAACCACCACCTAATGTGATGGTGCATTTTTATTATATCCAAAGTAATTTTTTGAATCAACTCCAGACTTTTACTTTCAAAGAAAATACAGATTAATTTAAAATTTAAATAAATGAAGATAAGTGCATCTGGGAAATAGGTACCAGTGTGCATCTACTCTTCTAATATAGATTATTTCATGCTGTTTAGGCTGACTAAATAAAAGAGCATGCAAATTTCTCCATCAATGTGCACATTGTGATTATGTAGTACACAGAGAAAAATTTAAAAAAAGAAAATAAAAAAGTTCTTGAAAAGGCAAATTCCTGAAATAAAAATCAAGCTTTCACCACGTGAGTAAGATACTGGTACCACTGGGAAAGGGTTAGAACAGCAAAATGTCTTGATCTTTCTGTTGGTTCTTTTTCCCAAGCACTCTTCTAGCACCATCAGAAGCCAAGTTTTACTGGCTATCTTGTATGAAGACAGACATTTTCTGATCAGAAGGAAGTTGATAGACTTTATTAGCTGATGTTTGCAACATTACAAAAGGGGCATGTCATCATGATCACTTTGCTGCAGGCCCAGTAGCACGCTAAGGAAGGTATAATAAGATTGCCGGAGTGCTCTTCTTCCCGTGGGTCTGAGGCTGTGATGCTAGATGAAGATGGCAGTGGTGGGGAAAAGGGCTCTCACACACTGCTCAGTAAGAAATGATTCCGATACATTAAATGACTTGTATGCAACTCTTGTGTGGCTGCTGCACATGGAAGCTGTATAACCCAGGCAGCTTTGCCTGGCTGCTGGGTGGACGTACTGGCAACATTTTGGTAGCCAGGGGGGTACAGGAGCAACTTCTGTGAGAAGCTGCTGGAAGCTTCCCACATGTCCAAGAGAGCCAATGCCAGTTGGCTCCAAGATAGACCCACTGCTGGCCAAGGATGAGCCCTCCAATGACGGTGGTAGCGCCTTTGGGATAATGTATTTAAAATTGGGGAAAAAACCTTCTTAAATACTGTGCAACTGCAGCTGGAGAGAGGAGTGAGAATATATAAGAGAAACAGTTCTGCAGATACCAAGGCACTGAAGAAGGCACACCTTCCCTGTCCCCCTGGGCCATTGAGCGGAAGGAGGTAGAGAAAATTGTGAGTACAATTAAGCCTGGGAAGAAGAGAGAGGCAGGTGAAAGACTTTTTAAGATTTAGTTTTTATTTCTTGTTATCTGGCTCTGATTTGAATGGTAATAAATTAAACTAATTTCCTCAAGTCAAGCAGGTTTTGCCCATAACAGTAATTGGTGAGTGATATTTCCTTGTGCTTATCTCAACCCACAAGCTTTTTATAATATAGTCTCTGTCCTATTCAGCTGAGGAGAAGAGTGACAGAGCAGCTTTGGTGGGTCCCTGGCATCCAGCAAGGGTCACCCATCCCACCGCAGGAAAACCAAAAAAACTTGGTGGGGAAGGCCAAGGTATGGGAAATGACACCCTGTGGGAATAGCTATGGTGTAGAGGGCAGGGAGATAAGCCCATGGCTGTTTGCGGTCCCCTTGGTCCCTTGGTCTTGTTTTTCTTCTGGGTGATCTCTTCCAGTATAACTCTTTTTAAGGTACACTCTGCTCAGATGTCTTTGGTATTATTTTTTTTACAAGAGCATTTTGAAACTTATCAAGTGAAAAGTCATAGAAAATTAGAGAGTTTTATGTCCCAAAACAAGCTGAGGCAAGATATTAATTTGACAGCTGGACTCTATTGATTTTAAATTCGAAGTGTAAATGCTGTACTTTGGGGCAGGGTGCAGAGCACAGATGCTGAACCTCTGTTAATGTGTGAAATTGTGCTCAGCCTTGGCTGTTAAGTGACAGTTGATGCCCTTGTCCTCAAGTAATGGTGCTGACCCTGCAGGCAAACAGCCCAAGTTCTGGGTCTGGGTGCATTTAACATCATGAATCTGAACATTTGCCGTGCTGGACTAGGATCTGTGACAGTTTTTCAGCTGTTCAAAATTCCAGGCTCGAACTAGGCAAAAGACAAACTTGCTGTTTCTCAAATGATGGTGAAAGCCCAGGTCTTGGACTAATTTCTGCTCTGAGGTTTTCAGCACTTTCAAGTCTCCTCTCCCCCATGTCAAGATAATTCGGGTATTTAGCCTTCTTATGTGAGGAGAAAGACTGGCACCTGTCAGAGGCTGTGCAGCACATGTGACTAACATTATGCTGAAGTGAGATGAAAGCAGCTGTCTGAGGCTTGGCTGTAAGAGGGAAAGAGATGGTTGCCTGGGGTGGAGAGAGCAGACCTTGGGCAGATGAGGTGCACAACTGCCCATCCCCCTGGGGCTGTTATGGCTTTCTTAGGTTCTGTCTTCTGCTCAGCTCTAACACTACTGGTTCAGCCTAAGACCGCCACCTCTGGTCCACAACAGAAACTTTTTCTTAGCATTGATCTCTTCATTGCTCCAACTTGCCTTTGGTCCCCCGTTCCAGCCCTACTCCAGTGGGTAGGTCACTGAATGTGATTCAACTTTTGCATGGAAAACAGCAGTCCTGTGGGGTTTATTCTCCTCTCCCTTTGTCAGTGAGGTATAACTGTTGAAATCCAATTAGTTGCACTTAGACAACCAGCCCAGTCCTCTAATGCAAATCAGGACATTTTCCTTGTATTGGAAGGGTTAATAAGGATCTGAAAATGTTGTTTAGTTATGTGGATGCATATCCATTGGCTTTACAAATCTGAGGTGTAGGCAGGTGGCTGGCATTTTTGCCTTACCCTTTCTCTCCAAAGCAGGGAATTTGCTGTTATGCTCTGCGGGTATTTCCCTGCATGAGTCCAGCTTCTGTCTGTTCAGCGATTCCAGCTGTCTAAGACTTCTCTACTGCTGGGGCAGTGTAAGAGGAGCCAGCTCTCAAGCATTATTGTGGTCACTCACTTGAGTAAGCACCACTGATGTGGGCAAAGGTAATAGAAGTGTCATGGCTTAGGAATGATACTCCTCAATTTACCGTTCCCACTAAAACCCTCCCTGCCTCCCCCTACAGCAGGCTAGAGAGAATTGGAGGCACAAAAGGTAAAGATTACAGGCTGAGATGAGAACAATTTACTGGAAATGGCAGTGAAATAGGAAACAAACAGTACAGTGACAATATTAAGAAAAGGGTGTACAACGAAGGCAAACAGTTCACACACGAAGAAAAGCTCAGCACATGGGAACTACAATATGCAAATCACTGCCACACTATCCCTGACTGGAAGAGACTCCCCTCTTCCCTGGCAATGTCATGGAGTGATACAGAATAACCTCTGCTCCTAGCTGTGCCTCTTCCTAACTACTGCAAAAATTAATCTTATCCTGGCTGGAACCAGGACGAGGAGTTATCCCTAATTCTTTAAGAAGGACTTCTCCATGAATTAAAATCAAAAGTGGATCATAAGAGCTGAAATTTGGAGATCAGTATTTTTGGCTTTTCCTAAAGACTGTGTGTTCTACTAGATCAATCCTCCAACAAAATTAGTTTCAGCTTTGTGTTTTGTCAAGGCACATGCCTAGCAGCAGCACCCAAATTTATAGCCACCCTTCTTAAACGCCTGGCTGTCATCATGGAAGACAACTTCTAAGACCTAGATACTTTGTCCTGATCTGTTCTTATAATAAACATTAAAGGATGTCAGACTAGCAGATCTTGCAAATTTCAAAATTCTGAGAATATTAAAGAATGAGAACATATGAACCATCTCTGCTGCAATTGACGTGGCAATTGTATGCTGTTTTAGAAAAAAAAATCTAGAAAGCTGTACTAAGGAAATCCAAACACACAAGTTTCCAAAGAGCAATTAAGAAGAAAAAATTGAGAGCTAGTGGTTTCCCAGCTATCAAATGCTAAATACTATCCAGGGGTTATTGACTATCTGATTAGAATGAAATGGAGCTGAAATGCAATTGATTCAGAAGTAAACAATGCATCTATTTAGGGTGATGGCCACAGAAATTTAAGTGGTGAAAGAGTCTCCAGTCAATTTGTCAGGGGTTACTACAGCAGTTGCTCATATATATTCACTGTCTTTCAAAATATACCTTCTCTCTACTCTGTACAAAAATGCAGCTTCCTACTTAATCTTTCTGAAATTGAAAAAGGCCTTGTATGCATCACAAAAAGTCACTCATCTTAGATCCAGCAAGGACTTGACTCAGAGCAAGGAAAATAGCATTAGCCTTAAAAACTAATTTGTTTGCTTTCTCTGTACCTCTTGGTCTACTGGTTAGGACAGCATTTTACTTGCTCCGTGAACCTTCATTTTACTTGCCCTCACATATTTGTTTTTTATTCCATGTAAACACTCTGAAAGAATTGAGGGAATTTATGGGTCCGTGAAAGATACCTCTTCCTTACAAGAAGTGTTCTTCCTTCCTCGTGTTCCTGGTAGGGAAGACAGTTTGTCTTGGATTACCTGTATAAAACTCCAGTGCCCTCTTTCCTCTTTTCACAACAGGATTATGACTTTATAGCCTCCTTACGCTGCTGTAGTAACCCTTGTGCCAACATCCTGGAATTGTGCAGCAGCAGAAGCCAAGTCGGCTTGCAGATCCCACAGGAAGATGGTTTCACCAGAGTGTGTTTTCAGCTTCATTAGCCCCATGACGTGGTTGGCTGCATGGCAGGGCAGGGACAGGAACCACAGCCTCATCTTTTTCCATGTCAGTGGCAGAGCTTAAGCCAGTTAAGTAACTACAGCTTAAGATTTTCGGGAACATCATTGCTCCCTCCAGTTTTCAATGGTATAGGTATACTAAGCTTCATTTAGTAACAACAAATCCTATTGCCTATGTTTTCCTTATCTGATTTTATCACGAGCAGGTCTCCTGCTTTAAGCTTTGCATCTATCAAGCTGCAATTGCACAGTTAAACAAGACAAAGGTCTTTTGGCAGGTATTTCTTAGCTTTACAGGGCCACTTATATATTTATTTTTAAGCTGATTGATATTCTCATCTGCTGGCCCATAAGCTCCTGAGCTTAGTTTATGCTAATGACTGACAAGTTTTGCAATTCATCAAGAGCTAAGAACAGACTGTATTTGGTGAAGAGTTCTGCTAACAATCTGTATTACTCTCTCACCAGTCTGTTTTCTTTTGGGTACGGAAGAATTGAAAAAATTATGCTTAAAATCTTAGCGTATCCCAGTAGTTTAGAAAGGGCTCTGTGGTACCGCTGTTGTTAAAATTTTCTTCCAGAAAAACATGATGGAAAAAAAATTGCGTTTTACCTTGTATACCTTGAACTGTTGGCATGTGTTTTGAGTGAAATATAAGCATCTTATAAACAATGGCTAGATCTAGCTTTGTCCATAAATAAATTCATTTTTTAAAAAAAATTAAAATAAATCAAGCACACTTTTGATAAGACTCACTTTAAAAAGTGGATCATAGCAGACAGCTAGCTGGGTGATTATCTGGGGAATAACAAATCAAATATAAGATATCTATAGGCAGAGGAATCATAAACAGAAGTGAAGCCTTGGCTTTACTACCTTTTGTAGCATTAAGGAGGTTAAATTTAGAGAGTGACATGCAAATGGCAGTAGAGGATTATTTTTATCTAACGTAGGGAGCTGTATGGATATTTACCACCTAAAAGATAAAATAAATCGAATTCAGACTACAAAGGGTTTTCGTTTTGCAGAAAGGTTAATTAACTACTGGAAGAATTTGTTCAGTTCTATGATGTGATCAGTATGTCTTGATGTCTTTACATGAAAAGATTTCTAAAATATATGTAATTAAATAAAAGTTATAAGCTCTTAAGTACAACCACTTGATGGAATTTTATGGCTTGCATAAATCAGAATACTGAATCATAAGGGGGTATGTCAGCCTTGCAGTTTTATGGCCTAAACTTGAGACATAAGGGCTGAATGAACTGACTTCATTCAAAATGTTTTTCGTATGAATATTGTTAGGTCAGAGGCTGTCATGAATGGAGTTTCAGCATAGAACAGAACAGAAAGAAATGTTTATTTCTGGGGCTGCTTAAAAGTTAGGTTAATAGGAGGATTACTAGTTTGCGTGTTTACATGCCAAGGGTGAATATTGACTCTCCCAGTGAGGTAAGACTCATCACACTTTCCTTTATGTGCATTTCCGTGTTTGTTTCAAAAATGGGAGCTACCTTATTAAACATTAATCTTGAGCCAAAAATCCAGTTACTAGTAAACTGTTTGCACCTGAGACAAATGTACATTAAAACACTTTTAAACCTCCCCTGAATTGTTTAATTGGTCCTTAAAATGACTTTCAGGCATTTTGTGCCTTACAAAAGACTCTTCTACTTACAAAGCAGGCTAAAAAGGTTTCCTTGTAAATGTGAATACGTTATTTTACTTTTAATAAGAAAAGGTCCTGGTACCATGCAGTGACTTTTTAAGCACTCTTCTCTCTGAAGGACTTTACTGGATGCAAATGAAAGAAAAGGGAGCTTTTCCAAACTGGAGAAAAAAAATCACTTTTGAATTCCAGGTATTTTAATCTTTCTGTTTTGCTTGCTTTTCATCTACGCTTAATAGTATCAGAAAGGATTTCTATAATGTGGTTGCTATGGTAAAAGCAGACCTATGTCCCATCACATAAACCTTGAACCATTATTAACTGTTTAATGTTAGATGAGCAAAAAAAGGTCTGAATAGAACATTAACACTTTCAGAACCAGCAGCCTTTTTCCTAATATTCCCAAGGCAAAGATTTTTCCCTTTCATTAGGCAGATTTAGGGCTGCTCTTCAGTGCACATCAGGTAGCCAGGTAGATACTGACAATGGTTTTCAGGCTGTCTTGCTGAACTTAAAAATTCATGCATTTGAGGGTCAGGAAGAGATTGGTCTGGCATGTTTAGCCTGGGTTATCCAGTTTAAATGAAGAAAAAGATTATAGCCCATGTTGGAATGATTGCTTCTCTCAGAGCAGCAAGCTAGACTTCAAATGTCGGAGGATTTATTATGTCCCTTAGAAAGAAAAAAAGACAAAACCAAAAAAACCACACGAAAAACTCCTAACATAAAACCAGCCAACCAAATGAGCCACTACTATGCTGTTTAGTTAATCTGAGAGCTAAAGAAATGACTGCAAAATGATTTTTTTACAGCATTTCCTGCCTGTTGGTCTTTTGAGGCCTCTGTTACCCAGACTTGTAACCTAGAAAACAGAAGAGCTTTCTCTCCCTGTCTTTTCTGGTCAGTTTTATTTTTCCCTTTTTTTTGTTTTTCTTTATGTATTCAGACCTGCAAAGAATATTAGTACAGTGAGAGCAGGCTAGGATTTTGTTGCAGTGGATGGCTTTCCACTATGCAAAAATGATGGCCTCTGCCCTTGGATGTCTATACATCAGGGACAGTAATTGATCTTAGTGAACAAAATAAATCACTGGTGTCAGTTGCAGTATCAGGGTGCTGACAGCGGATTTGTTGTAGATGGGGTTTTTGTTCATTTGTTTTTAATATGTATATTGAATTTTTTTAAGCAAAGCCAACTAATGGTCTAAGGAGAATAATTTATTCCAGTTTTTCAGATGTTATAGATCAGCATAGCCCCACAGATTGCAATGAAGTGATGCAAATTTCAGTTACCTAGAGATTTCACATCTCTTCTCTTTGAGGAGGTAACACCTTTTGAAAAGATAGGATTAAATGCTTCTCAAAGTACTTTACTAAAAATTAGTGCAAATTCAGAGGAAAGGCTGGCTGGGTGCCCATGAATTATTGGATGTTTTGAATGGATTTAATCCTTTAATATAAAGTAACAGATTCTCCTAATGTATAGCCAAATTTCTTAGTTTAGTAGGTGTATATCTCTCTTTATACATTTCATAAACTTTGAATAGAACACCGATCTTCCTGAGCTGCATAAATTTTCAGCCTCCACTGGTGATATCTTGCTTCATGTTCTACCCTTTGAAATGGAATTAATTGTTTAGTGTCTCAGTCTCTAAAATAGTGCTTTGCATTCCTTCTCTTATAGATTTTTATCTTTCTTCCTATCAGTCCTCCAGCTTTATCGCTTTTTTACACAGCTTTATTCTACTCCTACTTGTGGATATTTGCTTCATATGTGTTCAATGAATTCCACTCTAGTTGTTTATTTCTGCATTTGATGAATAATTAACATTGGGTAACTTTTTTCACTGCTTCAGCACAAATCCTATTGAAGAGCCTGCAGCTGAAGATTCAGCTGAAATAGGTGGTCTTGGACTGTATTTGCCAAGGAGTGAAGAACTGGGACAGGGAGAAGGGCACGGGGAGGCATCATACAGATTCTATAAGGCACAGGTGGAAACAGGGCAGAGAAGAGCAGCACAAAACCACATACAAAGGTGAACTGGGGTAGGGTGGGAATTCATTCTCTAAATAAATTTTCTTCTAAGTGGAAAAGGCTCTGGAGCCTTTAAAGCAGTGGTAATTCCTCTGAGTGAGTCTAACCCCTTGTGGTCCCTCAGTGTCCATTTGCCTAGAGTACTGGATGGATATTTTCAGCTGAGGTAAACCAAGATGCAGCAAAATCTTGTTTTCTGTCTGTCACTAGCCTAAGTAGGGTGAGACAGTGACACCTGTGTATATGAGTGGGAAACATGCTGGGGATTCTTAATACGCTTATTTAATAGTATTCTTTGGCTGATTTTTTTGTTTTTTTTTTTGTTTTTTTCTACAAGAATTACTTGCATGCTGGACATGTGGATTTTCCAGCTTGTTTCACTGCCAATACATGCCCTGGAAGTTTTGGCTTGATAATACCCAGGCAGAGTTTTCTGACCCAGACTGTGCCAAGTGTCATTTCAACAGTGTGACCTCAATTCTGTCAGCTTGGGATCCTCCACACATCTCCAGTCTGATTCCAGGCTGTTCTGTGCCTTCAGCCCTCATGGCTTCTCATGGCCCATGTAAAGCATAACCCTTGTTTTCTACTGTAAGAAATGCCTTTATGTTCTGTTCTTCTGATGCATTGCAACACAGACTTGCCTGCATATCAAATTCTTTTAAATGGGACAAAAGGGAAATTACACAATAATTGTGTCTTATGGATCCCACGTGATGCTCTGTGGCCTTAGGAGACCCAGTGTCCAGTGCCATGAAGTGTGGACACATGACTGCACACAGCCAGTCTAGTTTATTTGGCCTCGGGACTGCTTTATTATTATCAGTATGGACATAATCACTGCCTTAAGTTGTGGCCCAGACTTTGAAAATACAAAAGGAAGACTAACTCCTTATTCTTCCAATTGTAATATATGAGGGCTGGGTTGTGCTGCTGTTTTTATCTGCTTTTAATTATTTTTACTCCTGCCCATGCAGTAAAAATGTTAGTGTCTAGGTTATTTCAGAAAAATCACAGCAGTTGTATGACTCTATCAGCTCAGAGATGAAGGACAACTCCTGTACATACGTCCTTATATACCTGTGTCCATACTCTCTCCAGCTCCATGCAGTACCATTTCAATGTACCTCTGGGTCTGGGCTGGACACTCAGGCAGGAGCTTGCTGAAAAGCCTGTAATAATAAAAGTCTCAACTTGTGACCACAAACATCTCTGTTACACCACCGCTAGAAGAGCAAGGATGGCCTAGCAATTCAGAAAGCAAAGATTCAGAGAAGCAAATAAAGGAAAGCAGTCTAGCAATGCATGACAGAAATTCTTTCACTCAAAAAAGAAATTATGGTTTTTGCCTTTACATATTCAGTTATCTAAGTCAGGGCAGATATCCTCAGTACCCTTGCACAATAGCCCTAGTTGTGTAAGAGGAAAATAAGATTTGGGGAAGAAAATTATTTGGGGAGTATAAACAAGACTACACTGAGGCAGTAGCAGGTGCAGCACCTTGCTTCATACTGCTGTCCATGCCCTTGGGTGAAAGCCTTGTTAGTTAACACTTGTGAATGAACAGAAAGCTCATCTCATTAAGCTTGGACTTGGAGAAGAGTTAAAGGACATTATTAAATCACTGAGGAATAAAAGGACCCTAGAACAAAGTCCTGAGAACAGATGGGGATTTTGTAAAAGGAGGAGGAGGATGATATGAGAAAAATTTGCTTCATACTTTAATACCAGTGAAGCATTGCAGTGGAAAACTATATAAGGGCTGAGAAATCATTTACCACAAGATGGCAAACAGTCACAGTTTCAAGACTATCTCAGCTGGAGAAAGCTGCCCAAAGTGTGTACCTTGCTTCTGTTCTCAGGTTAGTGATGGATCTTTCCAGGGGCAATTCTAATAATGCAGTTGGGATAATCAGACACCAGGGGGTTTGGCAGTATTGATGCAGTGAGAAGCTCCCTGAGCTGCCCAGTACATGAGACAGTATCAAGCATGGACTTAGTCCAAAGACACTGAAACCACTGAAGTCACAGACACTAAATTCAAAGGGCTTTTGATAGGCTCCTCAGCAGCCCAGAAAAGCGTGTTAAGCAGTCTCTGTGCTGCCAGGCAGGTTTTGTGTAAGGTGCACATTTTGGCTAAGGGCACACATTTTGGCTAATGGCTTTTCAGCTTAGCTGAAAGCTGATCATTTGCTCTGCTTGCCTGAACAGTTTCATCTGACTCGCAGTCTCTGTTCTCTGCAGCCAAAGACACCAAGGGCAATGCGGATTCATCTCTCCTGCTTGAGGAAGAGGAGCTGCTCCACTACATGTTTTACAGTCCCCTACTGCTAACTGGCACAAAAACCCGCTCTTCTGTACCTCAGATAGATACATTTCAGCCCAAACTTGCACAGAAACTCATGTGCAGTTACTAGGACTGCGCATACTTGCAACAGGCAGCAACGAGTTTGCTGGTGTGTTGAGAAATATGTGTTAAAATACATGCAAGGAAAACAAAACAAGCTGTCTTCTTCCTGTGCTCTAAAAATCCCTGTTGAAAGATTTAAAAAATCATCAAAAGTGCAACCTGCCACTAGCTACATTGAGGAAGGTGAGATTCTCAGGTGAGGACTAAATACCTTACACTTAAATTCCATACCAATAATAAATAAGTTTAAAAAACCCAAACATGGTCCTTATCCTCTGCTATTCCTAGAGCTGCACATTTAAATCTCCAGCGGACGTCTGTCTCCCTTAAATGAACTCACCATCTGTCCAGTGCCTTTGCCTGGCCACTAAATCAGGCATTACTGGCCATGTCTAGATCACACCATGTGATTAGAACAGGTTTTCCTCACTGCCACCACCACTGTTGTTTCTTCTGCTCTACAAGGCTTGGAATCTGAGATCTTAAGTTTGCTATTCAACCAAGAATCCACCTCCACATGTGCTGACCAAGCAGATGTCTGGCTTGGGAGGATGAAGTGCTTTTAATTTTGTTCTCTTCCAGCCTTGAATTTTTCTATCCAGGGGCTGGCAGCCTCCAGCTTTTATCCCACTAATGTGGACCGTACTTCTAAACAGGCTTTGGAAGGAGCCCAGGTCTCTGAACAGAAGGGCAAGGGTAAGACACTGACAAAAGAGAGGTGAGGAGAGCAGGAGAATGAACCAGTTAAGGGATCCTTCAGAGCCACTGCCTCACCATGGGATTATTAGCACAAACCCCACAGGCACATTGTCAGGTCAGAAGGTCTTTTGCTTTCAAATACTGGGAAAGAGCCTATGAAGCAAAGAAGCAAAAGCTTGTTTGGATTACAGCAAGCAGTTAAATATAATTATAGTTAAATATATTATTATATTTAATATTGTTATTGTATAGCTACCTATATTTATTAGTTAAATATATATATTGACCCCAACCTCTTTCCCCCAGAGCAGCGTGGTGACAGTGGTGGTGTCCAGCTCTGAAGGAATGATCGATTTGCAAACAAGGACTAATTTTCTCTGCTGCGGTTGGGGAATGTTAAAACTACGCTGCTGATAATAAGGTTTGAGTGCAACAGGAGAGGCAGGATGTCAATAGCATGACAATAACAGTGAGGCACTGCAGCGAGCAAGACTTTTTGTCTGATAAAGTGCAGTTTCCTGGGAGAAGTTGGAGGCTCTGAATATAAGCATGGTATGAGATTGCCACTGCTGACTGTCTATTTATTAACTCCATGTAGTTTGCTGGAAACCTTAAGTGTTCCTTGCAAAGCAAATTTACACTTTAGTGCATATTACTAAAATATATAACCTATATTTAGATGGCAACTTTCATCTTGAAGGGACTCTAAGGTCTTTGCAGATTGTCTATAATGGAATCACTCAGCCACCAGTGACATATTGTCATCTCTGAGGCATAACAAAACAACAAAACTATTATGGAAAGAAAACAATAACTTCTATTGAATGCACATGGGAATTCAGGGGGCTATGAGGTAATTATGCCAAAATGAAGATGGTTGCAAACAGAGCTGCAAAGAATAGCTAATACTTTGCAAACAAGAAGCCCGAGTTCTGGCCACAGCTCACTGTGGGTTTTGTTGAGGCAGGAGAACAGCAGTAAAAAATGCCCCACTGTAGCCCCATCTGGTTGGAGTCTTCACCTTGGTAATCCTCCAGGCCAGAGCCTGCAGACTCTCTGGGGTTTGTGGATATGAACCTGCAGCAATCAGCCAAAGCATCTGTCATGAGTATACAACGGGAGAGTCAGCTTTTCCCTGGTGCAGCTGGGTGGGTTTGGGCAGCGAGGCAGCAGCCCACGTCTAGGGACATCCTTGACTACTGTTACCCTTCCTGCACAAGCCAAAAGCCAGAGGACTGCAGCACACTGTGCAGGAGACAGCTTTGCTTTCTGCCATGCTGAATTCAGCCCCTTAAAATGGCCTTGATAATGCAAGTGATCACCTTAAACATTTGAGGGAATGGCTTGGGCAGGAAAACCATGTACTTACTACTTTCTGAGCTCTGGAAATGTCACCAAAGGCAGCCCAAACTACATGTATCTGTGTCCTTGACACAAGGTAAGTTTTGTAACAGTGATAATAACAATTAAATTTTTGGGGGCAAAATGCCTGTAACATGTAACTTTCTTGTCCCTACTGCTCAAACTTCACCAGACCCAGTATGTTAATAGTTTCCTAAATACTGAAAGCATAGAGTGCTGGAGCAAGGGTTGTCCTTGTAAGTTTGAAGTATCTTATCTTCCAGGTTTCAGAGACAGATGGTGCCAGTCTGACATTTCGTCTATCCTTGGCAGTAGAATTTACAGCTTTTGAGAAAAAAAAAAGACAGTCTGAATAAAAAGGAGTTCTGTTATTTCAGTACTTGATAGATGCTAGAGAATCTGGATCTATCAAATGGATACTAGGTAACTTTTTTGCTATGAATTTTTTTTACCCAAATATAATTTATTTTAAAAGATGGTTTTGCCAATGTATTTAATTTTTGCTGTGTCAATAAAAACACTTGCTTCTCCTTTCTGCAAAATTTAAATACTTTTTCGTATTTTAAAAAGTAAACTTTCTGACATTTGCATTTAGAATGACTGTTAATATTTTCTTCTATATTTTACCTTAAATATTAAAATATCTCCAAAGGAAATAAAAACATTGACTTGGTTCTGCCTTTAATTAGTTTCTTAGATCAACTTTTCAGTTCAATGAAAATAGAGTGAATGTTTCAGACTTAACAATGCAGATTGCCTTATGTTTTGGGATTCACAGAAAACAGGAAAACCCAAGAATCTGCACAATAGTATCAGAAATCAAATTCATTAATAAATGGCATTTGCAGTTTTTGGCGTGCTATTTCCATCACTCCATTCTGGAGTACCGTGAGTTCATGATATTGAGTGAGTGAATATCCCAACTATGAAACGTTAAACATTTGTAATAAATATTAACCTGAGTGGAACAAAATCTCCCATGTCCCTCTCTACTCCTGACTTATTTTTCATATAGAGGACCTCATAACTATACCTGGTCATGAAGGATGATGATGTCATTGGCAAAAAATTGCCGCTTACCTTCTTGCTATTCCCAGAAATGCAACATGGTGAAATAAGAGGAATAAAACTTTTATTCTGACTAGAAGCACAAATAATTTCATCACTTCAGGCTTCACCCTCAATAGTTTGTTTTGTGGTGGTTACATGCCCTGTTTGGACTTGGTAATGCTTACATTCTCCAGCATCACCTTTGACTGCTGCCAGCACTTGTTTCAGGGGCAGGTTATTTCCAAAGCCATAGAAGTACAGCTGCAACATGCAGTTCATGGATATACAGCTCTTGAATATAGAAAGAACATGAATGTGTGTTTATGTCTCATTCTTCTTGTCTGAAATCTAGAGAGAGAATAAAAGAGAGCCCCTGAGATTTCATCGATTCTGCTTTGCCCTGAGCTGGAGCAGGAGAGGGACCCCACAGTATTGTTTTCAGCGTTTGGTTTATTCTGCCTTTAAATATGCCAGTAGTGGGTCTTCCATCACTCCCCCTAAGAGCCAGTTCCAAACCAGACTTCTAAACTGGTGCTTTGTGTTGCCATCCATGTAGATGAGTTCTCCTGAATAGTACTGGGCACATGAACTGGAAACGCAGATGTCCAGCTTCAGTTTCTCTGTGTTCATTCCTATACATTACAAGCACTTGAAGCAGTTCCTGTCTCCTTTGGTGCTTTCTTTCAGCCTTCTCTCACCACTCCACACTGCTACACAGCAACACCATGTGCTGCAGCACCACTGGAGTGGTTCCCCAAGGTAACGCTGGGAGAGAGAGAGAGACATATTTATGACCATTCTCTAGCCTTCTAAACAGCTTTTATCACTGCGGTTAATAAAACACTAGCATGGCCAAAAGAAGAGATAAGGATGCTGCAGCTCACTCTCTTTTAGGATCTACATTTCTTTTTAGTTCTTGCAAATGTCTGGAAAAGGGGAACTGAACAATTTTTGTATGATCAAAGAAGCCAGGCCGAAGTTTCCCGGACGTGCAGGAATTAGAAGGAAATTAATGACTATCTTTTTCCAGCTCCACGGAGGTAAGCCAAGCCCTGTATTGGCTGATTCCTTGACATTCTTGATATCAAACTTTCATCTCAGACTGAGACAATAATGCTAACTGGGCCTTAGGTCCAATGTAAAGTTGTGATTTCACACCAATTTTTGATACTGCCTGAAAAGAATGGATAAGTTCTAACACGTTGCTCCAGTATTTCTCAGTATTTCAGGCAACTATTCCTACTGCTTTATCACCCATACACTAGAAAAAGAGGTCATCTACCGAGATTTTTTTTTTTTCATGTGGCTATTTTTGGTTTTACCATTGAGACTGGAGATCTGTACTGCTATCTTGACTAGGAACAGTCTAGAAACAAGTTTGGCTGATAACTGTCCTCCTCCTCAAAACTGACTGCTTGTTTGTGGGATTATTTAGGATTTTAGAATTCCTCAGGTATACATAATACAAATGTAACAGAAATTTGGTCAACAGAAGATCTTTAGCTAATCTTGGATGGAAAAGTAGTTGTACCGACCATATTTAAACACTTCAATGAATCCATCCCTGAGGGCAAGTGACCAATAATTTCAAAAGTACATTGCAATTTTCCACACCCAAAAGCACGTGCTCAGGGTGTGGGTATGCCAACCTTTGCGACAGGGGAAGGAAAATCTCTTGGAAAGTGCAGCTCTCTCTTTTGCAGTCAGTGGCAGTTTGTCCTTGCTGTGCCCTTCACACTGTCCACTTCTTCTCTGGGAGTTTATCTACCCTGCTGTAGCACCAGTTTGACGTGTAAGGAGGTAAAAAAGGCTAAATTTATGATATGTTAGACACAAGTTAACAAAAGATGCATTAATTCTTTGGACAGATCTTTAAGAATTGTTCAGCAAAATGAATTTTTTCTGATATATGGCTGATGGTTTGCATCCAGAATCACTTGCCTGCTGTCAGGTTATTTTTTTGCCTAAAAAATAACCTGCGTCCCACTACATTTTTGTTGTTGTGCACAAATATAGCAGGTTTGTGGCATCAAGTCACCTTACAGAGTGGTTGAGAGCATTCTAAGAGTGGTTGGTGCATATTTTGAGGTGGGTGGGATTAAGGGTTAAGTTCTTGCTCTTTTTTATTGTTTCAACCATTTCCAAATTCCAATGAGTCGCATAAGTGATAATTACAGAATTTCAGTATTTATAGAAAACTGTCAGTTTATAAGTATGTAACTGTGCAGATGATTTAATCTGACAGCACTTATTAAGCAAAAAAATGGTATTGTCATTCTACAAATACAGAAATTTGGCAATTTTGGCTAGTTTTTTTATTACAATTATTTAGAAGATGGATAAATACAGTGTAGCATGTAAAGCCTAAGGGCTTTATGAAGAGAGGAAAAATAGAGACAAAGGATTTATAATACCAGGTACTGCAAGTTTTAACCCACATAGGTAAAAAAATATAGTTTATGGGAATAGATGAGGCGTAAAGTAAAGTGAGATGGACTTTGAATACATTTTAATACATTAATGAAATTGTGGAAAGGCCTCCATGTTGCTGTGTGGTGTTAAATGAAATCAGAAATGTTGAGCAGTTATGTCACCTAACACGTAAGACTACCTCCTGTTACAGTCCTGAACCACTTTTGCTGACTTGCCACAATGCAAAGTAACCAAGAAGAGCCCAGGCTTGAGGGAGGTGGAGGAGATTGGGCGTCCTAGGGCTGAAAGCTGGAAGAAGGGGAAGCGAGATCAAGGAAACTCAGAGAAGTGCAAAATGATGGGGACAGAAGTGACCAGGGGGATAAGCAATTAATATAGAGACCTGCAACACTCCTTGTTACTTCTGAAACATTTACGTATTTTCTACCTAGGAGCTGAGCTGAATTAACTGACATAATTGCAAGTGTAATTTTACCAATGGAGGTATTTCTCCTGAAGTAACCTCAGAGATAAGTCCCTATCTTTGTGACAAATTTGTACAAGAATAACATCGGAGGGTTATGACCAGCGTAGGAGCAATGTGACACAGAGCAGAGCAAATGAGCATATAAAAGTACTTCTCTGTCCATTCATTTAGATTTTCCATATCCGCTAAACTGAAGAAATTTGCACTAGCCAAGAAAAAGAGTAATAATCTGTTGGTTTGTTTTGCTGGTTTTAGTCTCACAGTTCTCTTTTCAGAGGTAAGGATGCAGGTGGTTTTATTTTCTTTTTCCAGCACCTATGAACACTCCTGAGCTCCATGTGATTCTTCTCCATTCAAGATGGGTGAATGGACAACAAGGAACTTAATAAGATAAATATAAATAGAGTTGGCACTAGCTAAAACTATGGTCAAAACCATCTTTTCATGTTTCAATGACCAGATTTCTCAAACTACAGCAAATAAAAAGCTTAGAAGAAAGAGCAATGGCACTTATATTCTCCAGAGTGACTAAGGACTTTGGCTGTCTGAACTGACTATATGAAAGGAGTTGTGTTTTTCAGAGAGTGCCTATCTTGTAAGCTTTATTTCTTCTCCTTCATTTTGATGCAAAAATAGCCAAATAGTCCAGTTATTTATTTTGTCTTAATTTTTCACAAGGTTAAAACTTCTGAGAACCTCTGAAGTATCTCACCCATCAAGGCCTGTGGACAATGCTTTGGAGCCAGCCAGAATCCAGGTGGTCTGCCTTCTTTAGGTTGCTTAGTGTTGTTATTGGAGTTAACCCAGCACCCTCCTTTCAGCTGTGGCTGTGTCTCTCAAGGCTGAGCAGGACCACAAAGGCTGTGAAATGTATTTTGAAGAAGGCAGGATGATTTATGTTATGAATCATGACAAGCGTGATGAGTTCATGTCATGGTTTAATCCCAGCAGTCAAGGAAGTACCACACAGCATCCTTCCCTCACTCATCTTCCCCCTCCCCTGGTGGGATGGGGAGAAGAATCAGAAAAATTCTGGGTTTAGGTAAGAGCAGTTTAAAAATTTAAGTAAGGTAAAATGTAATAATAACAGCAACAACAAAAAATCGTAGGAATGAAGAGGAAAGAGGAAGGAGAATAAACAAAAGGAAAACAAGTTATGTGTGATGCAATTGCAGACCACCCACTGAGTGATGCTGAGCCTGTCCCCAAGCAGTGATCAGCCCCTCTTGGCCATCTGTCCCCGGTTTATATCCCGGGCATGATGTTATGTGGTATGGAATATCCTTTCAGCCAGTTCAGGTTAGCTGTCCTGGACATGCTTCCTGCCGATTTTGTGTGTGTGTGCTTGCTGGCAGACCATGGGAAACTGGAAATTCCTTCATTTAGAGTAAGCACTTTAGCAAAAACTAAAACATCAGTTGTGTTATTGTGTTATCAATATATGCTCATACTAAATCCAAAACGCAGTGCTGACCCACTTAATAAGAAAAAAAATCGACTCTATCCCAGCTGAAACCAAGACTCTTCACTTTCTGTACCGTAACATCACTTGTGGCACAAGCACCAGCTTCCCACTACAGTTCCAGTGGCACAGTAATGTGATTCTCTCTTTCAAGACCTTCCAGCTCTGTGCGCAGTGTACTGGGCACCTGCAGTGTCACCTTACCCAGCTGAGACACAATTACATTCAACTACTGCCTCTCTTGCTTTACTTCTTCCTTGAAATTTGAATTTGCTGTCCGTCTTGTGACAGGTGCTCTCTCTGCCCACCTCAGGGTTGCTGGGTCAGGCCAGGTTTCTGCCTGGGACAAGCCGGATCCCCACCTCTCTCTCCTTAGACTTAAAGCTAAATGGGCTTTGATGAGGAAGATGCTTTTCTCTTTATAGGCTGCTCAGAAATGAGACTTTATTTACGTTAAATAGGTAACAGTTTGGTTCAGCTGAAACTCAAAGAATTTTCCTATTTTTATTTAATTTGGCATACTGCTTTTTTTGTCAATCTATTATCTCATTATTTTTGGAATGTAGCAAAGTTCAGTGAAGTCTCATGGCAGCGCATTTACAAGCCAAAGAAAACAAGTAAAGGATTTCCCAGTGCAGGAGGTCTCCTCATCAAGGTGTTCTCTTCCACAACACTGGGGAGGTAAAAACCCATATGGCAGCAAATCTGAAATTAAAATAAGCAATAATTGCACAGTCATTACTTTTATGTTCGTATATTCTCACCCCTAGGCTAACATTAGGCATGTGAAATCAGTTGGAAGTTTGTCTTAAAGATGAAAAATCCTGTGAGAAGGAAGGGACTCCATTCCTTGGCTGTTGAGAATAATTCTAATGAAATCGTTCACTGCCACAGCAAACACCAGCCCATTCTCCTGGTGCCTATTTCTTCCCCAGTCAGGAAGGAGCAAGGAATACCATGCAATATCATAGGGCACGTAAAGTTCAGTCCTGGCTCCTACGCTTTGCTGGAGGTCTCAAATACGTGTAAATTATTCCTGGATTCCCCCTGGTTACTTTATTCCATATTTTCAGTCATTTTCCCTGATGAAACAATCTAGCAGAACTAATCCAAACATGGGCTCAATTAATCAACATTTGGCAGTCTATAACTCCTCTCTCCAGTCCAAATTACTTGTGACAACTTTCTTAATGCACAGCCAAAATATCTACAGGGTCTCTGCCTCAATCAGCTGGCTAGATATTAAATTTATTTAATATATTTCAATAAAACTGCAATAAACCTTTTCTCCCTAGCTGCCCACAGAGCATTTTACAGCAGAAAGTGACATTATGTCATCTTTTACTCATTTTAAAAGAAAAAAAACCAGCAGTCTTTCATAATGCAAGGATGTCTTGCTTGGGTCATGACAGCAGAAAAGGAAGCTAAACTGAAGAACATGATAATGCTGGTCATAAGAAAGGGCTGAAACCAAGTGTCTGACAAATAAATATTCTCAGGTTTCTTTAGTGCTCAATATCACCCAGTTGTAGGATTTTAGACAAAACCCGACTTACTTCCATACTGAGCCTGCTGTTTTCTGGCAGCCTGAGAAAATAGGGGAAGGAAAAAATAAATCTCTTCCTTATCAGTTAGACATTTAGTTCTGCTGTCATGCTTCAGGAGAAGAAACTGGGTCTACCGCAACTTCTGTGAACAGAAATATTTCAGCCTTCTTTCAGCTGTAACCTCTTTTCTCAGATCTAGTTTGTTTTGTTAAGGGGGAGACACAGTTGTGTCATTATATGATACAAGATATTTTGTAATATCTTTTTGCTCTAAACTCTTAGACGGATACATATTTGATAATTGAAATTCAGTGTAGAATTCAGGCAGTTCCTCTGTTCAGAAAGGCTTAAATCCAGTCATTAGATCTAAGCACTATACTGATGTGAACATGGATTCTTGGTCACAGCTTCCACAGTCTGCAGAGGATCTGCAGAACCACAAATAGTAGAGCTTGTCAGTCCTGTGATCCACGGCTGAGGAGATCAAAATCTGAAGTCTGAAGAAAATTCCTTATGTGACATCATACACATCAAAATACTTTCTACTCTTTACTTCCATATCTGTAAAATCTAATCTCTAGTTATTCCTCATCTCAGTAAGGGCTTCAGTGACTTTGTGCAGTGTTGGGGGTAAATTACTTGTGTAGACAGGATGTCTGTTATTTGATTTAGAAAATGTTATGTATGTTATTTCTATGGGTTTCTGTGTTCATGTTCTGTGACTTAGATTTCAGTTGGACATCAGTCTTCCTAGACAAGTTCATGCACAGAGATAATTGATGCCACAATTTAATTTCTTCAGACATTCACGAACTTTGGTATCTTGATGAATTCAGGTGTCACACGAACTATAAATGCAAAGATGACCAGAGATTGCAGAGAGAGCAGTAGCCCAGAACCTGTGAGCATGGCCTCTGTATTGACAAGGCTTTCTCTGGGCATCTCACAGGTTGCTTGTGGTTGCTGAATTGCAAGGGAAGAATCTGGGAGTGCAGAACCCTGCTCCTTTGGGTGATAAACTGGAATTTTCACACCTGCTGGTGCCAGAAGTTGTTTCAGTACACCAACTGGAGCTACATCGAAAAACATCCGAGGAAAGAAAGTTGGTATTGTATGCGTCTGCACTGAGTTCTGTAGGAGGTATCATGGCTGGGATTGGGCTCTTCACAAAGGCAAGCACAATTTCTCCTCCATGGAAAGACTGCTGGGAATTAGTTTGTTTCCATTTATTAATTGTTCAATAAAAAAAGCTACAGGTTAGGAAATGTCTTCCATAAATTTATTCTCATTTTGCAGTGCTAGGAGGGTGTCCTACTTTCAGCCAAGGACACAGTTCATTTTTCACAGTAACCGTGAGGAGGCAAAGCTTGGACATGTCTAGGTTATTCTGTATCATCCTCATCATTGCTGTGAGGTGGAAGTAAGGGATTCTCACTTCCAAGAAGAAGAGGGCATGGCTTTGGGTGGAAGAAAAAGGTGGAGTGCAAGAGGTTCCGCCACCATTTTGTTCTTTTTCTTGGGAAGCAAGCGGCAAATGGAGCAGTGGTGGGATCCCACTGCTGCCAGCCGGAGGGTTTGTGAAGCAGTGCTTTTTTCATTGTCTTGGGTTTGGGGAAAATTATGGATGCTAACAGTCCATTGGCTGCTGTTTTCCATCGTCTTGGGCTTGGGGAAGAGAACATGTGCATGGAGGGTCCAGCAGCCATTTTGTTCTTTGTCTTGGGGGGCTGCACAGCACCAGGTCAGATCAGTGAGCATTTTTCATATGTAAATCATCCTCATTTTGTATACTTCTGTCATTAATATTGTTGCTGTTACTGTTTGTTTTCTTATCTCATTTCCAGTAAACTGTCCTCATCTCAAGCTGGGATCTCTGCCTTTTGTCTCACTCAGCTGAGGGAGGGGGGAGAGGGAAACAGCTGCTTCAGGCTTAATTTCCAGCTGGATTTAAACCACACCAGAGTACTTGAGTAATTTCTCAGAAAATTAATGAAAAAGGGGGGAATTTTGATCAAGAAATCACCTCCTATTATCCCAGGTGGTGTTTGCAGCCCTGTTTCCTTGCTGTCAAAATTAGACAAAGTCTTTACACGGAAAGGGGCAACAGTCCGTGGTCTCCTTGGGTTCTCTTCAAGCACATGTCTCATTCTACTACCCTGGCTACCAGCATAATGTGTCTCAGTTTGTGTGAGGAGTTTCACGACTTTCTGCCCCCAGTTTTTCTCAGCATACCACTATGCAAGTCATGGGAAAATATACACCCTTCTTACTGCTCTTTATGATGTAGCCAAGATGATTTTGTGGGGCCAGCTTCCAATAGAGGGTACTGCTGAGAGTTAGCCAGGCTGTCACCATGATGTCCCCCTATTCACATCTACATGTGTGGACATCTAAGGAGGGGTGAAAACTGTGTAGAAGATTAACTTCGTAAGCAGCAATGGTGATAACTTCTACCAAAGAATCCCAGAGGAGCTGCCCAAGGAGATTTCTGACTCTATGACATTACTTTTTTGCTCAATATAAGAATGCCACTACAATTCACAAAGTGTGGACATTTGTTAACACCATCCCAGTGATCAGAAAGAGCAAGTGTGACAGCTAAGATAAGCATAGTGAAATTAGCCTGATAAGACTCCTAAGTAAAACAAACAAACAAACAAACAAACCAACCAAAAAAACACAGCAAAAGAAATTGATATAGAAATCAGTTGATGCAAGATTAAGCGTGGTAATAGAATTAATACCAGCCAATAATTTTTTTTCATGAAAAATAGATCTTGTCAAGAAAACCCAATTTCATCCTTTGATGGAATTATAAGTTTAGTCAATGAGAGAAACTGCTCAGATATAATAGACTTTTGTATGGCATTTGATTCAGTATCACATGAAATTATTTTAATGAAAAATGCTATCCAGTATCATAAAGTTAACATCGAATAGATCAAAGCTGGCTATCTGACAATTTCAAATGCTAGCTGTCAGCAAGGAAACATCATTGAATGAGATTGTTTCTAAGCGGGGTACAAGAAGAATCGATATCAAGCCCAGTCCTTTTTAACATTTTCATCAATCATGTAACTGTAAATAATTAAAAAAAAACCCCAGACAAACAACTCATAAGAGATGTAACATTGAGTGGAATGATAAAAATGGTGACATGGTAGCCACATAGAGAGATCAGATTCCATTGGATCAGGCGGGAATATTCGCAGCCCAAGAGAAAGTCTTCATTATATAAGAATTTAAGTCCTCAGAGGCATTCCCTGAAACTACCATTTCTTAAGACATAGATTTCACCTTATTCCCTTCTAAGGAAATAAGTGGAGTCTTCTTGTTCTAAACAACTTTTGGTTAGACTTTTATATCCAGGGGCATTAAAACACCTCTGCAGAAGAATGAGTTTGACTTACAGTCTTTACTAAAAGCCTTTGCTGTTGCATAAATGATTCCATGGAGTGTTTGCTATCTTCTCTCTCTTCCTCAGACGATAGTACTACTGTATTTGATCAATCTGACTGAAAGTCCGGCTTAAATTAGCATTTAGTGATGGACATAGAAGTGTTAGGTTTGCGGTTGGACTTGATCTTAAATGTTTTTTTCCAACCTAAATGGTTCTGTGGTTCCAAGAGGCAGCATCTCACTCTCTGGGCATAAGGAAGAGCAGTACCACGGACAGCAGCCACTCCTGGAAGGAGCTCGGCATGCTGTCAAATGAAATATCCAACACTCTGCTGTGAAGGGGAGCAGTAATGAGATCTTTGTTGTGTGAATGGGAAAGCAGGGGGAAGATTAACTCCCAAATGTGGCCTTGATGAGATGGATGATCGAATCATGGTCACAGCCATTTTGGAGAGCATATAAATGAGCTGCAAATGTTATCTGAAGGCTGGAGAAAATGCTGCGGGGGAAGAGCTGAATCAGTTTAGCTTGTTAAGAAGCAGAAAGGAATGTGAATTTATTAAACACCACGTCTTCATGGAGGGAAGTCTGGATCTGAGAGGGCATTTAGCTTAGCCAAGAGAAGTGTTGCAAGAACCAATGGCTGGAAAGAGAAACCAGAAAAATTCAAATGAGAAATTAGGGAAAACTGAAAGTATGGGGCATTAACCAGTGGAAAAAATTGCAAAAGGAGAGATGTTGTTCCTTTCTACCAATATATTCAGATCAAGACTGATGCCTTCCTGAAATATATGCTTCAATCAAACCTGACTAATTGGGCTTAACATGGGGGTGACTGGGTGAAATTGAATGGCCTGTGATATGCAGGAGGTCAGGCAAGCTGAGATATTGCCCTTTACGACCTTAATCTCTCTGAATCTATGAATATTTGAGTTAGATACAGTAGGTATTTTTGTACTTGGTTAACATGCATCTCAGATATGATTTATTAAAGCTTTCTACCTCTTTGGTGACACAGGTTGGCAGGCTGGAGGTCAGACCCACTGGCACACACTGCAGACAATTGCTCACCCAGTCTCAGTAACGGTTTACTGATAGAATTTTCCTGTAAGCAGTGGTTACAGCAGATAATGCTCACACAGCCCATATGATGAATTATTTCTGCAGAAAATGTTGGTAGAATCATCCTGAATAATGCTTGTATCAGAGCCCCATGAGAGTTCACAACAACAACAACAACAAAGGCTTAAGCTTACCAAAACCTTTTTTTTCTAACTTTGACATCAAAGAGCTCATTCGCTCCTAATACCCAAGTGGGGTAAAGCACTCTGACAGGTAAGGTGAAGATTCATCTGCTGACTGTGCTACATGGCAATATGCTTTTAAAACTGCTGCATGGTTAGAGACTTTTAACACTTTTTCTCTGCTTTTATCACTGTCCTCCATTTTGCAATGTGTAGACCAACAAAGTTTGTACTGTGTATAGATAATTATTCCTTGTTCAGCACACTTACATGAATGATCATTGCCATAGTGAGTGTATTTTTTTATTGACTCATGCATTTACTTACCTGTTACACTGTTCCCCAAACACTGTCCTTTCTTTTTATTTACCAAACTGAAAAGCAGAATTTATTCAATAGGTGAAGGATAATTACTGGACTGGTTTTACATGATGCTCAGCACTCTGATCTCTAGCCCATCATTAAAACTCATTTACCTTAAATCATGGAAGTATATACATTACAACTTCATGCATAATGACTTTTTACTCAATTATATTATATAAAAAATACTTGTTTTCATAAATTTTAAAAACCAATCAATGCATCTTGCCCTTGGCACAAGTGTACACGTGAAATGCACACTTGTAGCATAGCAACTGCTTCTACTGGTTTATCTGTAGTGAAAGTGGACATTTAAGATTAATGTATTACCATAATATTCTGTGAGTTTGACAATGCCAAGAGAGTCGTGCACTGCCTCCCAGGAGCTTTAGTGTCTTCCTTCCCTCTGAATACACCTGATGTCCTGGAGGGAGTGTGGTCTTCAAGAAATGTTTGTCACTTTGTCCAAGCAGACTCCTTAGTAACTTGCTTTTTGGGTCACAGCTATAAGGAGTACATTTCCCTCCACTTTCCCACCAGATTTCTTGGAGCAGGTGTGGCTCTTCGACAAGTGCTGAATCAGCACCGTGCCTGACATGAGCAGTCCCTCGAAGTATGGAAAGACTGCCTTGCTGTCATTGTCCGAGGAACACCTCCACACTTAGCAAATACAAAAGGCAAAGGAAGGTGCTCTCCAAGAAAGAAATAGGCTGTCCAGAGTTATGCAATCTCTGCAGGCATCTTCCGATGAGGAGGATCTGATTTGTCACTCATTCTGTGCGGTACTGTTTGGGCAACCCACACTTTCATCTCCCAGGCATGACAGGAGGTCTGAAATACTCAGTGTCACACTCATGGACACAGGCAACAAGGTTTATCAACAGCATTTTCAATGTCCCAGAAGGAAGATTTCCAAATATAGCACCTTGTAACCTTGTAGCACAACACACAATGTTCATGCATTTTGCTTTCTTTAGTGTATTTCCTTTCATGTCCCTACCTGGCTGGCAAAGTTGGGGTTAAAATCTAGAGAATGCTCATGGGTTTTCAAACTTTAGGGTTGGATGGTGTCTTTTTATTTCCTACTGTGCTGCTACTGAGAAAAACAGCTATATGTGCAATAGCTATTTTCCCTCCTGAGTTCTATTTGTATCTTCTGCATGTGACTTTAAGTAGAAACCACGATGAATCATACTCTTACTCTTTTACCCAACATCCTGCAGAAGAGGGTTCTGTAAGCCATTACCCAGTCCATATGTCACCAAGTCCTCAGCAGATTTTCATGTAATTGGAGTGAATCTTGATCTAGAGGGCTTGTCAGCAGTCTTTTTTCTTTTTCCCCCATTGGACTGGGGAGGGCTGTTGTTTTTTGTGAGTGCTGTTTTGCCTGTTAAACTTCCTGACCAAGCTGGGCAGCTTGCCCTAGTGGTACCAGTGCTTCCATCTGGAAGCAAAAAGAGAAGAAGGTTCCTATCAGCAAAGATGAGGCCTATAAATAATAATCTTGGCCAAATATGTTAAAAAAAAGTAACAATGTCCTTAAATATGAAATCAAGATACACAAAATAAGAATGTCTTAAGTTAGAGTGACAGACCACGAAGTCCAAGAAGTGTGTCTCATTGATTATCAGTATGAGTTGTGATAGCGGCATGAAAATGCCTAAAAAGTTTTGACAGTCTCATGCTTTCTCAGTGTAAAGATCAGTTTACCAGAGCTTTTTTTATCTCTGTACATTATTCTCTTTCAGATCCATTTCTCAAAGAGTCAGCTTCTGTTTCACCAGCAGCCTCTGTGTTTCAGCCATGGCTTTCGTTTGAGAAACCTATGTACCAAAAGGTGTTTTAATTAATCTCATTACTATACTGCTGATGTTGACTGCTTAACTAGTATTTCACACAAGAGTGTTTTCCTTGTTAAGCCTGGGATACAAGATGCAAAACAGAATGTGCCATATGGCGGATACAAGAGTCAGGACAATTCTCATGGGAAGATAAAATTTTTAATGGTTTCCTCTGTTTATTAAATAGTTCCTGGGCTGATAAATGCTGCACAGTCTGTCCTTCCACAGTCTCGGCCAATAAACCTCAGTCCTTGTGTGCCTGCATCTGCTTGAGGTCCAGATGCAGGGACTCACCATTGACTTTGGTCTTGAGCCTGACACAGCTCTTTCGAAGCAGAATCAGTGCTCAGGTCATACCTAACCTGATCTTTGTGTCAGTCAGGACACTAGTGTCTTGTCTCGTCTCTTAAAGACTGAATGACCCAAACTGGGTCTTTTTCTGAGCAACAAAATTTTTTATGGCAAACTCATGTGTTTTGAAACTTTATGTTTGGCAGCACTCCCAAAGGTGGTATGGCCTTGTTCCCTTTTGCATTGTTAAACCATCTGTATTGGGCAAAGCAGTCAGGGTCATCAGATAAATCTCAATTATTTTCCCATATATGTTTTTTATATAAAAGAATATGCAATTGAAGATCTTACCATTTTACTGACTGGGACAAATACTGCATGGAGGCAATATGTATAGAAATGCACTAAAATCCTGTTAATTCTCTCCTAATTCCTGTAGCAATCTTGTTGACTGTGCCTGTCTTCAAACTTGTGTTGTCATATTTGTTCTCTTCTCAGCAATTTCTTTTTTAAAGAACGTATGATAAGGCCTTATCAAGAATCTCCTTTACTACTATTTCAACAGCAATAACTACTGTACAATTATTAAGTTGTACTATTAAGACAGAGAGAGTTATTCTGAATAGGAGAAATATGAAGTAGGACATATGTTTTGGGTTTTTTTCACTGTTTGTATCCTGGAAAGCTGAGACATATGAACTGATGAAAGGATCACCCGGTGCCCTCAATGGCATTCCTGGCAACAGAGCCCAATTAGATGACAGTGTTCTTGCATTTATTTGCCACAGAGAAAAGAAAAGCAGACACTTGATTTACGATTCACCCTATCTGAAATATTAAAATGTTCCAAGCTCAGCCTCCTGGATGGATAGTGACCCCAGAGCTCCCTGCATCAGAACTGAAAAAGCAACTTTTCTTTTCACTTTTTTTCACTAGGAATATGAAGTTTATCCTCTGTCCTCTATCAGTGCTCATTTTCTCAAGATCTGATAGTGAAATTTGGCATTGCAGTTAAATCCCAGCTAATAATCCTGCTGATGATACACGAGTCAGGAAGTTTGCAGTCCTTTTTCTCATATATGGATTGGCTCTGAGCTACAAGGAGGAAAAAAAGTAAGTAAAATTTCTCACTGACAAGATTTAGAGTATGACTGTAAACCACTGGGATTTCATCTTTCCATCTTTTTCAGAACATGTTCTTTCTTCTTCTTTGTCACAAAATTGAAGAGAAGTCTATTAGGGTTTTCTTCAGTCTGAAATTTCCAACACCACCAGACAAGAAGTTAAACTTCTTGTTTTCTGGAGTTTTCTTTTACAGTACTGAGGATCACTGAAATAATGAGCATGAACAAATTTTCCCAACTAAAGAAAAAAGATACATTAGGCATTACACTTGTAGAAAAGCCACAAGAACATCACTCTTGAAAATTCCCCAGCACCCTTGAAGTCTCTTCCACAATACTTACGACAAAACTTGAAACTTATATTTAACATTGAGTTGAAAAACTTGTTTGTTATACCCTCAGCTGCTGTAGCCCCTATAATGATACAACTATTAGGTGGAAACAGATACAATGCATTCCTCACTAGATCTTGCTACTGAAAATACAAGGGATATTTTTACATCCTGGCAACTGTAGGAAAACCAGAGATTGTGGAGAATTCTACAGTGATAATGTTAATGAGGGTCACTGTCCGGCTTTCAAGAGGAAATTATTTAGTGAGTATTTTCTTTTTTGAGAGAGAGAAATACTGCCATCACCCCTTGTGGGCTTTTAAAAGTATTTTTCAATTATTATCTCTGCTCTAAAAGTGCATATAATGAATTCATCTACAAGTACTGCATTAAGAATGGTAGCCATTATGCAGTGATATTTGTGCGAGGCGGTGGGCAAGACGAGAGAGGAACTGCAGATCTCTTCCCAGTACTACATTATCACAGAGAGAGAATCTCAGCACAAATTATTCTCTGCCTATTAAAGTACTTTCATGGGCTGAACTAAACATAGCTGATTCTTCTTTTGAACAGGCAGCCTCGTCAAATATTCAATACCCAGGCATATACTGATCATTCTGCACTGGTTGTTTTTCTTCATTTCCGTTTCTCCCGAGGTCCTCTTGCATCAGATTCCATGGGTTTCTTTCCATGCCATGTGTCCTGAAAGGAGCAGCAATTTCTTGCAACAGAGGTAGGTGGGGAATAGATAAAATAACGTGGAAGAAGAACAGGAGCCACAAAGGAGACTTCCTTTATCTCCAGCCCGAAATCAGATGTTAGAGGTTGGAAGAAAATGTGAAGAACAGAGGGTTTAGATGGTTTATACTCCCCATCATCAACTTGTTACTCACGTTCTTTGCCTGGCCATCCTGTCTACATTGCTAGGCAACTGGATTCAGAGCAAGTGTAAATGAATGCAGCACTAGCAGATTCAAAGGAGCCAGGTTGATCTACTCTGAAGGAGAATTTGGACCTTGATGATCTAATTTGAGAAAGTTTTGCAGGCACCCAGAGAGTAGCCTTTCATTATTATTCTTTCCCAGTGGCCGTGTTTCGCATTTATGCCAGTAGAAAAAAAAAATTCCACAAACCTCTTGCTCAGCAAGAAAAATAATAGTCCGAGAGGTTCTGGTTGTTCTGGCATTCTTTTTATTTCCTGTTAATAGTTGTACTTCTAGCCCTAGTGTCATTACTTAGTCTTTGAAGTAATGGAGGCTGTGGGAAGTCAATTGTACACAGAAAAGGTAGCTAGGGCAGTTTGGGGCAAACCCACAAGGAAGAACAAATGCTACGGGCTTGATGTTGGGGAAGAATGAATGGTCTCCTGGAAAATTATAAGGGAATCTGAAAGTCATGATATTTGGTGGCATAGTAATGGGGAGAGGGGTGGGTATTGGAAGTGGGGCTGCTGCTTGAATATCAGTCCCCAGTTAGGAATTAATAATTCAATGAATGACTCCTTAGAGTTCACATTTGTAGAGAAAATCCTGAAAATGCAATCCAAGTTTGTATGTCCAAAAGGTAGGGGAAAAAAGTCAGGAAAAGAGCCTATTTTAAAAGACATTTGAAAACTTATTTCTTTTGTGTGCCTGGCTGGGACTGAAATATTGACAAATATTTTAAACTCTGCTTTCCAAGGCTCCAAGCAGCAGTAACTCCTGTACATCCAAGTCCTGGAGATATTTTCTTCTTCAGAGTCCAGAACAGAAGAGTACAAGCAAAGATGACTTCAGCCCAGACAGTTCCCCGGTCTTGCTCCTGCACCCTCTCTCCAGACACACTTCTTTCTCCTGGCATCTCTGAAGACCCCAGAATCACCAAAAGAGTGGTTTTCCCTGCACCTTCCCAGCACAGATGATCACTTGCCTTTTCATTTCCCTCTACTCGTTCTGTGTGTTTTAAGCACAGGCGTTTCTGGACCCTATTTGGTTCTGGGCAGCTTTTCAATGGGTTTACTCAGTACTACTAACATTCAAGTTGAGGGACTGATGGCTCGTAAACCATGTTGCTTCAAGAATCTGTGAGGATGATGGAAGTGCCAGACTCATGGTCTTTTGTGCGTGAGCTTCACCATAGATAAGTTAATTCAGTTCCTGTCACTTTGTAACAAAATGAATTAATAGACTTCACAAAGTCATTTTAACTTTTCAGAAGGAAACATGGCTATTTGTCATCTCTCTGCACTCCATGCTTTCTCTCTGACCCTTGATTTCACTTGTCAAATAACTGGCAAATGATCTGTCTTTATGCAAAGACCTAGCAAGCTGCCTGCATGCCCTGGTCTGTTGTGTTGAAGAGGATTTACACAGAAAATTCACCTGTGACTAACATGTCTGCTTGAGACGGAGTCTGAGACTGCAGTAGACCAAGGTTTGAGCTGGATTTCAGTCTGCTGAATTTTCACAAGCAGCTGTTTTTTGAGATGTTTCCCAAGACTGACCGATTTACGCTTCCTTTTTCTTTTTTTTTTTTTGGACCCCATACTTACTACTAAAGCTTTTAAGTATCTGGTTCTTACCTCATCATCTGAAATCTCCTTGGGGCAGATATTATCCTGACATTTAATTATGCCTGAATTGGATTTTCACTTTTGAATGGAATTGTCATCTGATCTAATTTTTATCTGAGCATTTAAATGTAATTGTAGGTGCACAACCATGTGTGAATGTGTACACACAAACACACAAGACACACACAGGCAAATAGACACAAAGAGACTGTTTTGTTTTAAAAAAAGGCATTTCAGTCTATCTAAAATTATTAACAAATCCAGCCAGACTTCACCATATAATTTCGGACAAATACACAGTTTATGGATATAAGTGTCAGTCACACAAGTAAGGTAGGAGGAGCTGTTCTCTTGTCCTTTAACAAGATATCTGGGTAGGCTGGGATTGTAAGCGTTGTTCACATCTCTCCCCCTACTGCTGGCTATTGTGTATTCTGATTTGAGCTGTTCTTTTGAAGTTCAGAGGAGAAACACTTTGTATCTGACAAATATTCACAGATGCAAAGTGAAAAACTGACTTTAGCCAGGACATTAGACTTATCTATATGGTTTCTGTTCTCCGTGCCAGTGAATATTAAAAGAACTGCTACATCATCTTCACAGGACAGGAGCAACATAGGTGTGTCTTCAACTATTATTCACTTGAGTGGTTGAAACAAGCTCCCATGACTAAGAGTTATTGGTTAAAATTCTTGTTTTGAACTTGGTTAGAGGAGTTCTTGACCCCATTTATATGTAGTGGCGTAGCAACCACGCTGTACTGCACTTCCTCCTTTTCATTCACTTTTTGAATCTATTCCTCTGCTCAATTAAAGCATTTCTAAATATTTTATTTTCTCTTTGGAAAACACGTGCTATTGAACTCCAAATGAACCTCTCATAATCCATCCTTTAAAAAAAAAAAAAGACTCTGGTTGCCATTAAATTTTGTATTTCAGCCACAACCCAAGACTTAGCAACCCCACATGTCCTTAAATACAATCCCTCCCCTTCCAAACATGAAGTGGAAATAAGCGCTTTTCTCTTCACTCCGGTGCACTCTCCACTCTAATGTAATCTTCCTCTCTTCTGTGTGTAGCGTTCTGGAGACCTTTGAGAGGAGAGCAGCTCTTTGTGTCTTTTACTGCTCCTCAGCTATTTTTGGAAAATGACTTCATGAAGGATTGAAAATACTACAATAATGTTGCTGACTATAATAAAAGATATGGAGGACATGGACAGTGGATAGATTTCTGATGCCATTTCACTGTTTGCCCTCAGTTGCTTTCTGGCTTTTTTCCATTATCTTGCAGTAATTTACGAAGTAGAATTACTAGAATGAGGGAAGTTAAAAGCAACATATTCTGAGTTTTTCTTTTTAATTAGTCTCACCCCATCTTCCTCAGCTCCCTTTCTCCTCTAGCAGGAAGTAATATGACAGTTATTAGACAGCTGCATGACCAGCTGGTTGGTGGTCTCTAAGCTACTGATTGCTCTGGTAAGATCTATAGGAAAGTCAGTGCACTGTATCCTAATATGCAGACAAGGCATCTGCCAGGTCTGCCCACAATTCTGAATGCATGGAAAGGGAGCTATTGACCTGTCATTCTTATGAAACTAAAATATCTAGAGAATGGGGCCTTAAAATAGCTATAAAAGAAAGCATTCTCTCTATATCTCATTTCTAAAACACCTAACAGTTTAGTATTTAAATTACTGGTCTAAATACTCTCCTTGTTCTGTTAAAAGGTATCAGTTCACTCAGTGCTGAAGAAGTCTGGTCCTTACACAGCACTACAAAGAAAGGTACCTGGAAACAAGTTGACTCTGTGGGTTTCTCTCTGTAAGCTTCAGCTCCGTGGCTGTCATTTGGCTCCCACTGAGAGAGTGCAGGGAGACTGGGGCAGAGCCACTGGAAAACTGGCAACAAAAAGGGAGTGGTACAGCCCGTAGGAAACCTCTGAGGAAGTGCTGAGGAGGAATCTAATTTGCTAAGTGACAGAAAATCATACAGAGGGCAGATGAGCAGAAAGAGCATGCTGGGGGTTATATAAGAGGATGGTTGAGGGAGTCGATGTCTCTCTGCCTCATTACATGCTTACTGTTAAATTTTTGAGCATGATGAGTGGTAGATGAAGGGAGTACAGTCAAGTGGTTGACACGTGTTGCTGAACCTCCTTGGTGCCACACTGTGCACAGATGCCTGGCGTCTGGCATGTAAGCCCAGTCCTCCAGTGGGTGCTGGGGAGAGGAAAGTAGGCTTGTGGATAATTAACTGCAAATGCAGCAGACAACTGTTCTTTTATTCATTTTTTGCTCTTTTTAGAATGTACTTGTAGATACTCACTCTGTGCCTCAAGCACCTTAACAATCACTTACAAGTCACAGGCTAAATAAGGGGTGTACCTGGGAATAGATCCACTGTAGCTGTAGAGAAACAAGAAAATTGATAGCTTGCACGGAATGATAACAAAAACAGGAGTCTGACACATAACGTGGGTACAGGTTCCCTGTGAGACAGCATCAGCATCTGATAGGGAGAGAGGGAGATTTTAATAAGCTTAAAAGGTCTCAAAGCAGTGATGGCTTTGTATGTTAAAACCATCACCTTGAATTTCACATGGGAGTTTTGCAGAAGTCAGAGAAATGCAGAGAGTGAGGTCTAAATTGCTCCCAGTGTACAGTCTGTCAGGCTGCAACATGCTGTGCTGGCTTCAGGCTGAATATTTTGGAGGTGTACCTGAACGGAGAGCACATTAAAGTAATCTAATCCTCTTGTCTGCATACTTGTGACATGGTCACTGCAGGCAGGAGCTGCCTGCATTATGCCGGGTGTAGATGGAAATAGAAGCCCCCCTATGGTGGCTGCTTGGCACTGAGGACCAAGCCCTGTTTCGAGCAGTGTCCCCAGCCTGCACACTTGTTTCATTGGCAGATGTGTTGCACTGCCTGCTTCCCTGCACATTTTTCACGTGTCAGTGAGACAGTGGGTGCCTTGCGCTCTGGAACTAGGGAGGCCGATCCCCTAGATTAATTAGTCTGTTCAAGCTGTGTGCAGCTTTTTTCCTCATGGCATGACCCAGCTGAGATCCTAGTTGCTCTGTCAAAGTAGATACAGGGAAACAAGGGAACCTCCAACATGTGCTTCAGACCTTAGGCAGGCTGGAGCAGCCTGGGGCTGTCTGTTGCTCTTCATTGACTTCAGTGAGGGCTTTGGGCTTTACTTCTTACTTATAGTAAGCCTGAATCTAAAATTTTTGGTGGACATTCAAATGTTTGCATTCTGAAAAATGTCCATTTGTTGCAGTTTTTTTTACATTTTTGTAGTCATTTTATGGTGGCTCCTGAGCATCAGAGCCAACACAGGGGGACCTTGAGATGCTGAATTCAGTGCCAATCATGACTATGCAGAGGTGGTAATAGCACAAAACCAGTCAGCTTTCAAATCTTTCCTCCATATTGTTTATTCCTTTCTCCTTCTCTGCCCACCTTTTGTTTGACTTCAGCATGAAGGAGGTGCACAAAATTCCAAGTGGATTAGGATAGGAGATTTTGTAAGGTTTATTGCTAGGTTTATATTTTGTTCTCATTTGCAGGGGGTTTGTGCTCACAGGTAACCTGAAGCACCACATGTAAATGCTTCCTGAAGTGGTTCTTTCGCTCAGATTCTTTAGCTCCCTGTCTCTTAAGATTAGTACTGGATAGTACTGTTTGACAGTTCAGCATCAGCTAGTGATATACAGTCATCTCCAGAGCCTGTTTTTTTTTGTTTCTTAGAATCCACGATCTTAAAAGACTTCCTTTTTCCTTTTTCTGGCTCTTTATCCTTTTGTGCTGCATATCCTGAAACTGCAAGTAAATATTAGACCCCCAGGATAAGAAAAAGCCCTGCAGAAAACATAGAAGTTAAACCTCTCCAGGAGCAATAAGATGTCTGTAAGTACTTCTGGCTAACTTGTGGATTCTGGGGCTTGCTCTTTGGAGATAAACTGGTTCAGGAGATAACCCAGTACGTCTGCATGTAATGATTATATGGTCATCTGTTTCTATTTACACACCTGTAGACAGAGCTGGAAGGATCATCTGCAGCAAGCAATTCATTTGATGGATTACGCACTCTTTTTAGTCAGTGTTTACAGACAGGCTTTTCTTGTTGTTTGAAATGATCAAATCAATGGTTGGTGTACAGATGTTTCAGCAGCATATTTTCGCCAGCTAGTTCCTGTTTGGTGAATGATCACTGCAGTCACACTACATTTTTACTGCATGCTACTTGTTTCATCCCAAGCAGTGGTTGTGACGGCAGCTCCAACAGAAATAGCACATTCATATGATACTCCAGCTTTCTTATGAGCACAAGCGTTCTTCTGTTAATGTTCAAGAAGAACAAATACAATGAATCATTAAAAGAACATTTGAAAAGCTTTGCCATATAGCAAATTGCAAAATAATCATAGACAGATTTCAGGGGTACCAAAGTGCTCTGATGATTTGGGTCAAATTAGTGATTAAAACAACAAGTACAGAAAAAATAAGATTCTTCATTTTGTCATTTTCTAATTAATTGTTTTCCTTTTTGCTTTGAATATTATCTTTAATTTTTAAAAAAGTCTAAAATAATTAAAATTATTGGAAAAAGTAATTACCAATCAACAAACATAAATATTTTGCACTGAAATTAAAAAGGTATTTGCCATATTCAAGGTAAATCTCTGAGGATTATACTTTAAATTAGCCCAAACCTCTGAGGAAGTTCCCAGTTTTATTGACTTTTCTTCTATTTCTTTTGTTCAGTAACCAAATTTTGCAGGAGGTGTGTATGTATGTGCGTGTCTGTGCGTGTAATCCTTTTCTCTAGTCTAGAATACCTGGATGGTCAGTACATTATTTAGCAGTACACTAAGATATTTCTATTCAGGAAATTCATTCACTTTCAAATTAGGTCACCAATGTGTAGTTGATGTGTGTATCGTTTTAGAAAAACTGGCAGCATGCACTTTAACCCATTCTCACTGGAAGGCACCACGGGAGAAGCAGGACTGGTGTTACAGATCAGAATGGGCAGGTTCTTAAAAGTTAGAGTTTAAAATCAGGATCCAAAATCTGATTGTACAAGATTCAGTAAGAATTAAATTCCAAAAATTCAGTAAGATTTAAATATGCTTCTAGGTTTTCACAGAAAGTGCACAAACAAAAGCTTCTACCAGCACCTAGAGTTCGGTTAGAACAAATGACTCTTTAGCTAGGTATCTGCACCAGTAGGCTCTCTCAGGTACCTTGGGCAGATGTAGAAAAAAGTGAATGTAGAGTAGGGTCACAGCCTCATTGCTTCAGGGACTTCTTGAGCAAAAAAGGGTATCTTTGTGTTTCACTACCTGTTAGGAATCTGATTGCTTGGGTTTATATTTATGCAGATCTTGTCCTCCATACACTGGGCTACTAGGAAAAACACATAAATGTCACAGGGTTTAAATAAAGCAAGGGATATGACTCAGTGTTGTTATCCCAAGTGGATCTGGGGTACAGGAGAAGCAAAAATAGCATTTGTGAGCTTGTGTTCTCTGATACATTTCTACATCATTTGCTTCTGTCTCGTAATCAGCAGAGATTCCTTAGACCAGTTGCGATCAGTGTATGTAATCCATGGATCAATCAGTCATCAAATGGTCAAATGCCTGTGACCTTCCCATGGTTTTGTTGCAGAATCATTAAACCCTACTAGACTTTTTGTCTGAATGTTTCCTGAATGTGGACTCTCCAAAGTACTCCAGCCTCCTCTTGAAATGAGATCCAGTGTTACATGCCTTTGAGTGGAGTGGCTGCTGGCAGCCAGAAATATAAACCCCTGAGACCTGCCTGTGTGTGACTGAAAGATGACAGAACTGCTGTAATGCCCAGGTTGAGCTACTTTGAAATAAGGGCTTTTTGCATCAATTTTAGAAGTTGATTTGAATTATTAAATAGTTTTGGATTCCTCTAGTTGACTCTGCACCTAGATGGTGTCTTTTCTCTCAAACTCATTCACATATTGCATAAATAACTATTTTTCTTGTGAATCAGAGATTTTATGTTTATGAGACCTATTAATTTTGAACCATCCCTGTTCATACCATAGCAAGGACTTGCTGTCTGTGGATGATGTTATTCAGCCTTTTTCAGTTTGCCTGTCAAAGGTTGTCAGGTTAAGCACGATAAGATGATTTTGCCCTATGCCACAGCCACAGATTTTGCATTAACGTGTGAATATCTTCCCGAGTGATGCAGTGAGACAAGAACAGTAAGGCTGAGAGATGGGATGTAAAGTGGAATAGAAAAAATAATCTTCCAGGTAGATCCCCTTAGACTAGTTTGTTGATGTTTCCTGGTTTCATAAGAAATATGGAAATGGGTTGTCAGGAGGTGTCAGGAAATGAGCTGGGGTTAAGGTCACTCCCAGACTCAGCCTACAATGTAGATGGAGTCATTGCATACCTTCTGCTCACAGAACAGAGGATGGAAAAGTTTTTTTAAAAAGAGCAGAATGGAAAATCCCTTGTCTTGGGTATGGATTTCTGGATGTATACTTGGCAGCAGTAACAACTACGATATCTACAGTCATGCAATTGCCTTTCTGCTTTCTGAATGCTGAACAGCAAAACAAAATGTACATCTAGTAGTCTAAATGAACCAAATTCGATGCTTTCATTCACAAATATAATTGCATATCCTTACAAATCACGCTATTCTGTGTGTTCAAACTGTGTTCAGCAACAGCTGAAAATGTTTATGGATGTTCTAATTGGAGCAAGCCAAAGAAAACTGTTTTTACATAGGCTATGCTCGTGAGGATGGGTTTTCTGCATGCAGTGTTATGCATGGTGCAGTCTTTCTGCCTCACTCAATCTCTCTCTCTCTGTATTTTTATCACTCAGGTTTTGAGTGCCATGCACAAATTACCATGACAAGCATGTGTATATATTGTGTAAACAAAAATTGCAGCTTTGTGAAAACAGCACTCTTTTGGTGCCTGAGAGCTCCGGCAATCACAGGGCATATGTCAAGTGTATCAACACATCTGGAAGCATAATCTTTCTTCCCTTAAAGGGGCTGAATGTAGCTCATTTTTAATAGGGCCCTCACGGCAATAAAGGTTAACTGCACGCTAGCATGGCAGCTATTAGAAGGACCTGCTAAAACCTTAAACCCCTCAGTTAGATTAACTGCTCAGAGGTTTGAAACAGACTGATGCAATCCTGTTCTTGTACAATCTATAAAGCACGAGTGGGAGGACTGGTTAAGGCACTGACACTGTGACAATACACAGTAACTCAAAGGTTTATATCCAGATTGGAGATTATCTAAATCATTACCTGTGAAAGCAGCAATGCCATCTTACACTACAGCAACTCTAGTCCCTGGGCTATGCAGCCTGGAGGACCAATAGTAAGTTTTCCCAGTATATTTCCCAGGCATGCTTTTGTTTTCCTTCTAAGACAGCTTGTGCATATTTCTCTTTCCAAATGTGTAAGTCTGCACAGTCCTACTCATATGGACACCTTCTTGTGGTTTAATGGCCCCTGTACACAGAGCAATTCTTCTTAGCAGCTGTGCTGTTAAAGGCAGCCTTTGTCAGAAGCCATTTCTACCCTGTGTTATCATACAGCTTGTTTCCAAAAGCTGAGGTAATTATGTGCCTTGCTTAAAACATGTTTTTGTGCATGTGCATGAAAGAAAGCAGGAAAAGCAACAGGATGAATTTTAATATGCTGGTGCTCTGAGGGAATGGTGAACTCCCATGGTCTCCACTGAAGACACATATTCTCCTCAGACGCCAGTGTAAACTGTTCCACTTAAAATCAGAGGATGTGGTATGTTGTGAGCACAACAGTTTGAGCTCTAGTTGGGCAGTCTAATTTCCCATGTTTTCCTGTCTGAAAGCATTAGCTAGAATTTTGCCCAAAGGATCCCATTTTTAATTCAGTCTTAGAATCCGCTGCGGACCAGTCCCCTTTCTTTGGCTGTATTATGTCTCACAAGCCACTTATTGTAAGACTTTCAGAACTTCTCTTTTAAACTGAGCAAAATAAACTGGCTGATCCTAACTGACAAGGTGCTCTGACTCTCGTAGTATTTCTTTTTGTTGATATGTGTACTTTGGCTTTCTATGCAGAATGTTAACCAGACAGGTATTTCTAGTCTGGCTAAAGATAACATGTAAGGAAAAAAATCTTCAGTCATAGCCTACATAAGAATCCTGTATTTTTTTCTTTTTCAGAGCAAATGACTGGAAGACATAAATTAATTTTACTGTTGCCCTGCCAGGATGCGTTCATTACCTCTGTCTGTTATACTTTCCATGTCCTACATTCCCAAATATCAGTGTCTGATCATCATAAAGTCATTCAGAAGTTAAACCTGCCAATGGCAGTCTTAGGCAAATACCGCCATTGTTAACTGAGTCTCAGGTATCTCTAGAAAAGCATCCAAACTGGAAGCCCAGCCAGGAGGGGTATCCAGGTCTTGGATACTATCCCTGGAACACTGAACCCCACTGCCTTAGGTGAGGACCCACTGGGCAAATCTTTGCCAGTTAAACAGTTTCTTCCATTAAAAACCCACAGACTTGTTAAGAGAGATCTCAAACCAAGTGATAAATCTTACTTCAGTTGGAACAAATTCCATCTCAAGGTGCCTCCAGTGTTATGTAGAGACTAGTGGCCTTTGCTATGAACACAGAGGGTGTCAGGCTGATGCGAGCTAATCACAGGGCTCAGCTGATAGCAGGTGAAAATAGCAGTAGATGAATCCAATCTGGAAGCCAGATAGTAATGGGTATGATGAAGGAAATGGATGACTGTGGTATTCTGCAGGCAGACATTGGCTTGATCTGCCCATGCTTTGATTAGCCAGGACCGCATTCTGAGAACCATGCTAAGCGTGCCCCAGATCCACAGATCCACAACAAGGCTAGTTATCTGAAGCCTGGCTCTGCTTTCACTGCAGTGAGGTTCAAATATAGCTGAGGTTTTGCCTCACATGAGGGGCAAAATAAGCTTATGTCACCTGCAAAATATAAAAACATAACACACTTGAGTTCTTTTCAGTAAGGTTACAAACGAACTAAATCTATGGGGGTCTGTGTAAAGCATCAAAGAAAAATAGATTTTCACATGCTTGCAGTAATCCCTGCATGTGAACTTTGAAAAGGAGTCTCCACCTTCTCTAGGAAATTTGGACAGACACACAAACGAACAACTCCCTCTGGGTTTACTCATTAGCACCATGCAGTCACCCTTCCATGAACACATGGCTTAGAGAAGCAAAAAGAATGCCCTGCAAAAAGAGCATTTACTTCTGATTAGACAGTTTCATGTGAATTTCTATATTGATGCCCACAGCAGAATCAACAGGCACTAGTCTTGGCTCCTGCAGAGGCATTTCTAGCATTCCAATCTCCTCTTACTAATATCAGTCTTTTGTGTTATAGCATTACTTTTTGGTTGTTTTGTTTCTGAGAAATAAAATGGATTCAAAGATGATGGAAAGGTTTCAAACCTAGAGGCAGTCAGTCTAAGATGTTGCTGTTCTTTCTGAAGCTCAGTGTAACACCCTAAAACATTAAAAATCAGAGTGACTTTACTGAAATCAGTGCCAGTGCTGCTGCTTTTAATCACATTTTTGCTATAGGTTTTTATTTTTATTTTTCCAGGCCATACAGATGACGAGTTTCATAACAAGAAATGTTTGCTTCATCCTTATCCCCAGACCCTAGATCACTGTGTGTTTTCATCACAGGAGGATTTTTACCATTTTATTGTTCTTAATGCCTTGAGCATTTTGCTAAAATGCTGTACTGGAATACAATGAGAGGACAGCATTTTTAACCCTACATAAACAGATCATTGTTGCTTATGTAAGGGGAAGAAAGGAATCTGGTCCTCAACATCCTTTTTTTTTCAACACAAACCCACTCAGTGACTAGTGAGTACTGAGTTACTAGTAGGAATTTTCTATCTTGTTCTATTATGAAGTACTAACAATGGAAGAATATTTAAGTGGACCTTAAGGTGACCCCTCTTGTAAAGCCTCTCACTTTATTTTGAAATCTTCCAGTCACCATCAAAAGCACACAGGTTATTTTTCCTAATAAACTTACCTGGTTCAAGGGTCCTTAACCAGGCTGAACTGAGCAAAGATGGAGAGTGCAATTACTTGCATTTTAAATAAAGTTATAGGCTGAAAAATACTGGTAGAGAGTTTCTGTAATTGCTAGTGTGGGACAAATCTTTTGCAATCATTTGTGAACGAGCGTTCAAAGCTAAGTCACTCAGCAGGATGCAGCTTCGTGAAGAAAAGCAGCACATGGTGGCTGCAAAGCCTCCTCAGGGTCCCCAGGGTGCCAGTCACAAGCTGTAGACAGCTAGGAAGTGTTTCGAACTTCAAGTCTACTGGCAAGTCCTGAGGAACTTAGAGAAATTATTGATCCCTTTAGCTGTTTTACAGCCTTCACACAAACTGAATGTTCAGAGTAGCCTGATGTTAATTCACTTTGAAATAGCTAAAGTCCTTACAGCTTTTCTAGCAAGTACTGGTTGGTAAATCTCTCCTCTGTGACACTGTTCTTGTGGTTTTGCAAATATGAATTGAGTTCAGTTGTGGCTGAGAAGCTCTCTGGTCTGAAAATTGTCCCTAGGACTCAATTCATTAGAAGGCTAAAGAGAAAATCACATTTTGATGGAACAGAAGTTTTTAAACCTGGGACCTCTGACCTAAATAAATTCATTAGCTGAGCTAGAAAGACACCCTCTGTTACAGAAGATTTTATCATGTTCATCAGCCTGGACTTGTGGTCCATATGCCATCAGAGGGAGACACAGCACCACGCTGAGGAGCAGTAGTAAGATGTTTGGCATTTTTAAAGTAGAAAACTTTACCTGTATTGGCAAACCTGCTCTGTGCAAGAGGTGAATCTGCCTGAGAAAGGTTAGCTGTATTCCTGGGGAACTTCACTTCTGCATGGGGCCTGAGGTGCTAATCTCATTCAGTTTCATGCACCACCAGAGACCATGATCAGTGGACGTTCAGGGTATAGTTACACCATTCATTTCCATTTAGTCAGACCTATCTTGGCACCTGAATAGCTCTACTTTATGCTGTGTACACATATTTTCAGTAGTTACTTACCCAAGGTCGTGGGAGATCATCCTTGCTCTTCCTGATGAGTAAATAAAGTCTAAGCAGTATAATACACAAAAAGGATAGAAAGATGAGAAAAATGTATTTTTTTTTTTTTTTAGTTTGAGGTTTTTCCACTTCTCTGCACTTGCTTCAGGCTGTCCACATGAAAGGAGGGCATCCACAGGAAGAAAAGTTGCACAGCATGAAATCAGATGCCTAAGAATGCAGGAACAGCTTTTGCACAGAGAGGATAGAAAATATAATTTTCCTGGTATTGCGAAAATATTCCTCCAAGTGGAGGAATCTCAGCATAAAATGAGCACTGAAAACATCTGATCATAACTGAGAATTGGACACTACTCCAACTTCTTCCAGGGGCTGACATTTATTTCTTTGAATGGGATAGGTCGTGCTTGTGCATTTTTTTGCCTCTACTTCTATGCTATTGGATTCTCAATGAAATGAAGAGCAGAAGCAGAGTAAAAGACACATAAGTGCTGTTCTTGGACTATTTTTGGCTTGAACTGAAGCAGCAGGTGGTTTGCGTCAGTCAAGGCAGCCTGCTTGAGGACTGAGGAAATGCTCAGATTTTTAACTGCTTTTGGAACCAAACCTTGAATTTTCTGAGTTCACACATCATCATATCCATCTGCCATATTGTTAACCTTTTGGAATCAGTGCTTGTAAATTTATGCAGGGGGGTGCTTGTGTTCCAGATTTATAACAGTCTCATTTAACTAACTTTCAGGGAGACTCCCTACGTAATTCTTGTGAAAGAAAATCATTAGAGATACATTTATGTCTATCATTAAAATGTGAGCCTGACTGATCAGTTTACAAGTAAGGAGACACTTCAGCTTCATTGCAGTAGAAAAATCAGATAAAGTCCTAGTCCTTTCAGGAGTGTATCTCATGTTTACTAAAGGTAAGAAGACCTTCTAAAGAACTGACACTTTTCAGGTGTTTTGGCCAGCTGTGGAAAATACATCTCTCCTAGGCCTTTAGGCTGTCAAAGGTACACAGAAATTTTTGGACAAAAATGTGTCATGTTGTTGTTATTCCCATGCTATAAATGAGAAATTACCATTAACTTATCAACTCATGCTCACCTTAAGCAGGAGAAGATCTTCTTTAAAAATAATTCAAAATGCAAAATAGTGTACTGTTGCAAGCCAAATGTGCTTAATTGTGTCATTTTGATAAGGGTGTAAGCGTTGTCATCTTCCCTTACTTCCTTAAGATTACAAGGAATGTTTTCAATGGACATTTTTTACCACTTCTCTCTACTCAGCTGAGTAAAATACGTTTCATGACAATATGGGTATGACTCCCCTTAACCAAGTAATAGAAAAGAATATACTGATCCTTCTGCCACCAAGCATGTCTTTTATTAAGTAAAATGATTATTGGCCTCACGTTTCTCATCTATGACAATACCCAGGTTCAAACACAGGACTCTTTCTAGGATAGCTGAATACAGAACATATTGTTCAGTTATGGACCTAGGAGAAATATTGAAATGTGATATGACGTGGTTAGCTTTGAAGCCAGGCAAGTATGTTTATTTTCTGCTTTTGGTGTACCAGACTTTGTCAGCTTTAAGAATTTGTCATCTGCCAAGACAACTGTCATTTTGTGTGGAAAATCTCAAGAAGTTTGTGATAGAAAACACACACACATGGGTCACATACTTGCTATTGTATTTTACCTCAGATATTTACTTCATTTTTATTTTTTGGTGATCAAAACAAAAGACGTTTGGATTAGGGGTATAAATTATTCTCTGTAGGTAGCAACCATTAGCACTAATGAAACTTAGTGATCAATCTGCGTTTGAAGAACATCGTGGGTGTCACTCACACATCCCACGTATCACTCTGTGCAGTATTCCTACAGCTCCAAGCAATCTCATTGGGCTTTGGACCCACTGTGCCAGACCCTGAGCAGACACTGAAGAAGAGTCATTCTTACCCTAAAAGCTTCCTTGCTCTAGACATCATCTGCTTATGAAAGACGTAGTACCTCCAACATAACCAAATAAAGGCACTTTTGTCATTCTTTGTAGCACCCCACATCCCAGAATAGCAATGGGAGCAGAATCACTAATGCAAATCCCACATAGACAAAAGCATCGATATGTTCAGGATGTTATTAGCTTTGATGCTGTTGTTGTGATTATTCTTCCTGAGTTCAGCTGGAATAAAGTCCTATTTAAGTTTTAGGTTCCAACCCAAAGTGTTTTCTGTGTCATTAACCTGAAAGGAAATGGATTTTTCATTTAGTGGAGTCCAGAGATAAAACTCTATTGTGGCAGCTCAGAGAAAATAAAAAGGAGAAAGATGCTGCTCTGATTCCTGCCTCTTTGTATACTCTCCCTGGTGTTATATATCTAGTGCTTCGCAAAATAAGTGCTTTTCAAAAAACTGAGCCACTATGTAGGCTTGACAGTCTCTCCTCCTTTCTTCCCAAAAAGAGTTCTTGTCTTTTCCTCTTGCTTTTCTTCTCCTCGTCCCTTTTGCCAGGCAAACAGAACCCTCAGCATTCAGTGAATTTTTCTGTCAAGGTTTTAGGTGGGATTAAAAACATCTCTTTGTGCACAAATGTCTTGTTCCTCAAAACCTGATGGAAACAAAATGCTGGTTCTTACCATTTCACATCAAGAGCTTTCAGTTAGCTTAAAGCTTAAATCTGCAATGACAACACGCATTTGAATTTGTCCAGTGTTTCTAGAAGTATAATTGGATTGATTTTTATCTTTTTGCAAAGAAGTAGTTGAAATTCGGATATAGGGTTTAATTTCCTTTGAAGAGATAATGCCAACCACAGCACACGCATTTAATAAGTTAGCTTAAAATCTGTCTTTAAAAAGAATACTGCGTTGTAAAGTAATGAAGCAGTGTATAATAGGGTTACTATACATTATGCTCTACTAATGTAAGAAACTATCGTATCCTAACAACATAAAAAAATTGAGACTCAAGGAAGAAAAAGAAGAAAAATATCCCCTTCAAATCACGAGGCTGTTTTTCTCCACAGCTGCGGATTTCTTTCCTATTGCAAGTTCCTCTCCTCTCCTCTCCTCTCC